>JAAMXS010000834.1:0-24767 GCA_019693525.1 Cylindrotheca fusiformis | reverse complement strand
CAGAGCCTTTCGCCGCAGGAGGGCTAGAAGAACCAGTCTTGGGTGGACCAAACGAAGTCACACCAGAGCCTTTCGGCGCAGGGGGGCTAAAAGAACCAGTCTTGGGTGGACCAAACGAAGCCACACCAGAGCCTTTCGCCGCAGGAGGGCTAGAAGAACCAGTCTTGGGTGGACCAAACGAAGTCACACCAGAGCCTTTCGCCGCAGGGGGGCTAAATGAACCAGTCTTGGGTGGACCAAAAGAAGTCACACCAGGGCCTTTCGCCGCAGGAGGGCTAAAAGAACCAGTCTTGGGTGGACCAAACGAAGTCACACCAGCACCTTTCGCCGAAGGGGGGCTAAAAGAACCAGTCTTCGGTCGACCAAACGAAGTCACCCCAGCGCCTTTCGCCGAAGGGGGGCTAGAAGAACCAGTCTTCGGTCGAGCAATAGTCACACCAGCGCCTTTCGCCGCAGGAGGGCCAGAAGAACCAGTCTTCGGTCGAGCAATCGTCACACCATCGCCTTCCGTCGCAGGAGTGCCAGAAGAACCAGTCTTCGGTCGACCAAACGAAGTCACACCAACGCCGTTCGTCGCAGGAGGGCTTGAAGCACCAGTCTTGGGCTGACCAAACGAAGTAACCCCGGCCCCTTCCGTGGTAGTTGGTGATGGAGGCGGATCAGAAGCTTCAGTCTTCGGGCGACCAAAAGAAGTCATCCCGGATCCCTTGGACATGGTTCGAGATGTCAAGGGGATAGAAGTCCCAGATTTTGGGCGACGAAACGAAGTCATGCCATCGCCCTTTGTGGTAGCTGACGGTGTCGATGGCCCAGAAGAACCAGTCTTGGACTGGCCAAAAGACGAGACACTAGTCTTGCCAAATGATTGTGAGGCTGTGGTGCCTTGCTTGCTGCCAGACTTTGAAAAGGAAGTCATACCGTTCTTCGAAGTCGAATTCAATGATTTTGTAGTAACAACCGGTGGCCCGTCAATGGAAACCACAGGACCCTTCACAAATTTTCCGGATGACTCGTCCTGAACATATTGGAAGGAAAGAGCATCGGTCTTTTCTATCCCTGTGAAATAAAACTTCCCGTTCGAGGAGGAGTCACTAAAAAGATCTTCTTTCTTTGTCACTTTCGATTCGAAGGGAGAAGATGCGGATGAAAGCGTGGAAGATCCTTTGGTAGTCGTCGA
Organism: Cylindrotheca fusiformis; assembly: GCA_019693525.1. Lineage (NCBI taxonomy): Eukaryota > Bacillariophyta > Bacillariophyceae > Bacillariales > Bacillariaceae > Cylindrotheca > Cylindrotheca fusiformis. Next base: position 23,590 of record JAAMXS010000834.1, on the reverse strand, counting down.
TGATGAAGAGCCGAATTCAGGAGACTTCGGCGAGGCATCGGCTGCTCTCAGTGTTCCATTCTTTGATGAACGAAACGACGATGAAAGTTGTGTATTCGGTGGCGACGTTGGTCCATTCAGAACGCTAGGGGGACCTTTGGGACTCAACATGCTCGGGGGAAAGGAGGATGGTTTCCTATCTGGACTTGATGGCCCAGCCTTAGGTGAGCTTGAGAATGAAGGATCATTCCTGGTAAATGGCGACTTCGATTCATCCTTAGAATTGGATGACACTTTCGCATTTGAGATCTTTGGAGACAATGGCGATTCTGATGGTCCAGGCTTTGGAGGACTAAATGATGCTGCACCTTTGGATTCAAATGGAGACATTGGCGCATTCGATGTCCTTGAAGATCCCTTTGGACTTGATTTCTTTGGAGCAAAGAATGCCTGACTCGAAGTCGTTGCCCCGCCTTCTGTGGCCACAGGTGGTGAAGAATATGGTGAGACATTGTTGAATGATGCTCGACCCTTTGGTTGCAGCCCTTTGGAGAATGACGACTTGGAGCTTTCCTTCCTGTCGCTAATATTCTCCTCACTACGAGCCGATCCTTCTGGATACAGTGGCTTGGGAGCAAAGCGTGTTACTTTGGAAGGAGGGTCTGTGGCACTGGCCTTTGGCTGGGTCGATGACAAGGAAGGGCCAGTCTTCGGGAACGGAGACTTCGAGAAAGCCCCCTTCACGCCGTTCTGTTTGCCGCCAACTGTAGGTCCGAAACTGCTTATGCCAGCTTGTTTCGGAAGTGCTCCTTTTGGTGGGCCAAATTTTGGCAACGGCCGCTCATAGGTTGGCGTCGCTGGTGGTGGTGCAACTGTCTCTTTTGTGGGCAATGTCTCGGTGTCACTCGCATCAGATTGTCGAGGGACAGACAAATTCTTATTCCATTGACGAATCGGTGAGAAAGGCCCATCCTCATTGGAACTCTTGGGCACTTCGCTTGTTGTCGGTGTGTCGACATTTGGAGGGGTGGGCTCAAACTCATCGTCACGTTGCTCATCTTCGATGCTCGGCTCCTTTTGGCCCCATGTGTCGTCATGAATCCGAAGCGAGCCGGCCGTCGCGGCAATGGCAAGAATACTCGCTCCACCGACAGCAATTGTAGCTGATGGCACTTTGTCAAACTTGAAAGTACTCGGAATATTGCCATCCAAAATCTCAGAGGGCAACTTTCCTGTTATCATCTGGCTTACTGCACTGACGCCAGGGATATTTGAGGTGTCAAACTTCGGCAGACTCAATTCTGGAAGCTTTGGATAGTTTTCTGAATTGATGGTTTGCAATTTTGACAGGCCATTTGAGAAACCATCTTTCAGACCTTCAGTATTTGGAAATTTAGGCAGTCCATTCTCAAGCAGTTTAGATGGAAACCTATCGCGAAGATTCAACCCGTCCGCTATTTTGGGCATTTCCACATTTGGAAAACTTGGGAGATCTTCTGGTGACATTCTTATATCAGGGAGATTTGGGATTTTGAACTGTGGATTTGGAAAGTTTGGTTTTGGCAGATCTTGAGCTGATATCTTGCCTATATCAGGTAGTCTGGGAGTCTCGAATCGTGGAAGGCCAGAAAGCCCTTTTTCGAGAATGTCGGACGGCAACTTTCCATGTATTAGCTGACTGATAGAAGGAACAACAGGTGCCGTAGCTTTCGGAAAGATAGAAAAAAATCCTGATTTTGAATTCGTCGATTGGCGATCTGTAGTTGGAGCGGTTAATGTTGGATTGTCGTTCTCAGACAGAGACTCTTGCTGCTGTTGCTGCAGCAGGAACGCCGGTGATGTAGCCTCATCTTTAGACACTTCCTCTTGTTGCCCACCTACCCTTGAGCCCGCTGCCCCTGGTTTGCTTGAATCTTGCTCTGTTTTGTCTTTGGCATCTTCGCCAGCATTTCCATACGCTTCGTTCCTTTTCTGTAACTTTGCTGCATCCTCTGCCCTCAACCCCTTTTCTTTCTCATCCAAGCGAGCTTGTTGACCCGCCTTTAACTTTGACTCCGCTTCTGGCACTTCGTTTGCGACCTTTTCGGAATTAGTATTCGTGTCCCGCTTCTGCTGTTGCGGATCCTTCGCAGATGCTGCCTCCTGCTCTTTTCTTTGTTGTTGTTCTTCCGCTTGTAGCCGAGCTGTTGCTTCCTCCTCAGCCCTTATTCTTGCTTTTTCTTCCTGTTCTGCTTTCAGCCTAGCTGCTTCCTTTTCTTTCTGAACCTTCGCCTCCTCTTCCAGCCGAACCTTCATCTTGGCTGCCTCTTCTTCCTTTCTAAGTCTTTCTTGTCCTTCAGCTTGTTGCCGAGCCAGTGCCTCCTGGTCAGATTTTATCCTAGCTTCCTCTTCCTCTACTGCTAACACCCTAGCCTCTTCCTTTTCTTTCTGAATCTTCGCTTCCTCCTCTTGCTGAGCTTTTATCTTGGCTGCCTCTTCTTTCCTCATAAGTCTTTCCTGTTCCTCTGCTTGCCGTTTAGCAGCTGCTTCTTGCTCAGCTCTTATCTTATCCTCCTGTTCTGCTTTCAGTCTGGCCGCTTCCTTTTCGTTCTGAATCTTCGCTTCCAATTCCTGCTGAACTTTCAACTTGGTCGCCTCTTCTTGTTTCAAGCGCTCTTGTTCTTCAATTTGTTGCCGAGCTGCTGCATCCTGTTCCTCTTTTAATCTAGCTTTCTCTTCCAGTTCTGCTTTCAACCTTGCTGCTTCCTTTTCTTCTTGGATCCTTGCTTCCTCTTCCTGTTGAGCCTTCATCTTTGCGGCCTCTTCTTCCTTCTTCAACCGTTCCTTTTCTTCGGCCTGTCGTTGAGCAACTGCTTCTTGCTCAGCTTTTGCCCTAGCTTTCTCTTCTTGCTCGATCTTGGCGGTCTCTTTTTCTTTCTGAATTCTCGCCTCCTCCTGCTGGGCCTTCATTTTGGCGGCCTCTTCTTCCTTCTTAAGCCGTTCTTGTTCTTCTGCTTGTTGAGCAGATGCTTCTTGCTCAGCTTTTATCCTAGCGTTCTGTTCCTCTTCTGCTTTTGTAGTGGCGGCTCCTTCTGCTTTTTGTTGAGCTTTGCGCTCGATCGCTTTGGCTTCCTTCTCACTTGCAACATCTTCCTTTTGCTTGCGGGCTTGTGCTAGTAGTTCTGCGGCTTCTTCTCGAGCTTGTTGCTTGACTTCAGCCTTTTGTATCTTTTCGTCAAGATACGGAAGGCTTGCGGCTGGATTGGAAGCAATGACAGGCGAAGGAGACGTCTGCTCTACTGATTGCGTTGTCGTCTGATCAGGTCCGACTGCGACATCGCCATTTCCAGCCAGGATTGCACTTCCTACGACGACAGCACCACCCAAAGAAAGCAGAGGGTTGCCACCTTTTTTCTCCGGAACTGGAGGAGGTTTGGCGGGCTGCTTTCCTTTCCGCCGGAAGAGACCCTGTTTTTCCTGCCGTTTTGCCAACTCGATAAGCTCTTGCTCTTCGGCTTTTTTTCGTCGATCTTCTAGCTGCTTTCTGCCATAAGCTCCGGCGGCAAGAACAGATCCTGCAGCAATTGCCGCAGCAGGTTTTGGAGTATCGGACGACTTGACGACTTTTTCCCTGGTGTCGAAATTTTGAATCGACTGTTGAAGCCGTCGCGTTTTCTGATCAAGTTGAGCGAGCTGATTTCGAAGCTTTTCATTCCCTTCCTGACCTTTCAATTCAGAAAGAACCGTTTCTCGTTCGATATTTACGCTGTCGAGATCTTTTACAAGCTTTTCTCTTACTCGCTGAAATACTCTATCAGAGAAATCACTTTCACTTTCCGGCGTTGCCGTTGCAAGATGTGCTAAAGCATTTGAGACGGGGCTTGCCCGTGGTAAGAAGCCGTCCACCCCTGCCTCCAGTGATAAGGCAAGAACTGCAAGGGAACGAATCCTCATGGTAGAGCTCTGTGATTAGTGACAGGTGTCTTGATGCTCTTCAAATGTGATGTTGCGCTATATCAAAATGTCCACTTTCATATCTGACGTCATTACCACGCATTCATGACGTAGAAAAAGTACTTATATTTACGACCGCTACCGTATGTTCGCCATACAGGACACGCCCTCGTTTTGTTCAACGGTTGTGCAGACCATTGGACTGGGGATGTCCCGCACGTGTCGTAGCGACACTACGACATAGCTACGGATGCCATATCATATAGTGCAACGTACATAGTTTGAACTGGTACTACGAACTTGGTATGTTCACGACAACGACAACGAACAAATGGAGTACTGTAGGCTTGAAGGAACGTGCGACCGTCAGACTTCTGAAGTTAGTACGCATCTAATATTTTTGGTGAAAAGTGAGTGCTTCGATCCCGTCCAGACAACTTCTGCACATCGCAGCTATTCTGGGATTTAGATCAACTAATAGATAATATGGGGTGGGAGTTGGAAGTCGTACCAGCAAAGGTATCTGTTGTCATCGTCGAAAAAGAAAGAAAGTATGAAATTTAGGATTGCCTTTCAAAACGAACAGTGAGGGGGGCATTCTGGCTTAAAAGTCGTTGCCCCACATCGTTGCTATTGTTCTTAATCGATAATACAGTGCACGATCTGGCAACGGCCCAAAAGCATAAAATCATTGTCTTCAATTGTTGAACCACTGCCAATTTTGATCTAGAAAACTTCCAGCAGCCCTCTCGTTGTCGAACCAATTCCCCGAAGGTTGCGAATCGAAGTACTTCGACCGCCCTTGCGATCCTGTTTTGGCATCGCCGTTTGGTTGACTTGGAGACTGTTTTGGCTTGTAATAATTATTGTTGGGATCAATGCTGAAAGCTTGATATTGGTCCTGACTGCTTGTTGTCTTTGGTACTTGTTCTCTTCGTTGACTTGGGTTGCTGTCAAACCAGTTATTGTTTGGGAAACTTGAAGCATGTTTTCTCACATCATCTAAGTATTCTCCTTCCCGCGCAACGTTGGTTTTGGTCACCTTGGCTCTCGGCGCAACAGGATCGTTCGGCTCGAAATACCTTGACCCGACCCTTACCTTTGGTGACGTGATGTCAAACCAGCTATTCTCTTGGTCGTTGGGGACTTCAAAGGCGGGGGAAAACTCGGATTTGATGGCAGTCTTCGCGCTTGCAGGGTCCTCATTTTTCAACCATTCAGCGAATGGAGAAAACCCTTCTGCTGATCTGGTGTCTGTGGGTGGACTAGATATATCTTGATTTGCTGATTGGGATGCGGTGTCCTCAATTTTGTTGGACTCTCTTTTCTCGGTATCGGGCACGCTCGATGAATTCGAAGGTTCCGAAGAGAAAATGCTCGCTGCAGGAGATGCATTCCCGCGTGTCTCGTTGTCGGACCCAGGGGTAGCAGCTGCAGTTGAAATTCCGGGACTCCACCCAAATGGCGCATAGCTTTGCTTTTGCGGTGGTGATTTAGTTGACTTTGCAAACGGAGAGTACGATGTCTTTCCACCCTCCGAAGACTTCTGAGGGGTGGACATTGTTTCAAGATATGATAGGGTTGAAGCAGGTGCAAACGGAATATTCTTGTTGGCATCAGCTTTTGCTGGGGAGTCTTTACCTGGTTCGACTGGAAACTGTTGGAGTGGTGGTGGTGGTGGTGGTGGAGGCTGGGGCAATGCATTTCTTTGTGTAAAGGCATCCTTCGGGGACGTGGAATCAGATCCACCGGTCTTGACCGCAAATGGCGCAAATGTACCTTGTCCTGAAGAATCTGTGCTGGACATGCTTTGAAGATAAGAGTCGCTTAATCTTGGAGTTGAGCCTTGAATCTTTTCATTGTCAGAAGAGCTCGCGTCCGTCGTTGCGGACGTAGAGCCAGGAGACCAACTAAACGGCGAGGAATTAAGCCCGGTATGCGATGCCTCCTTCTTTCCCGATGACGCAAATGGGGAATACGATTTTCTGGGGCTATCCACATCTGAGCCTGAAACGCGTTCAGGGAAAGATTTCGAGGGTGCCCAATCCTGTGCCTTGTCTTGTTCTGTTGGATCCACTAAGGGCGGGGGCGGCCCGTCAGGCTTCGAGTTGCCAGCTAAGTTTGAGAACACATTCTGTAGGGACGACCACGCTGATTTCGAGGTGTTTTTCTTTTCCGTTCTGGTGGCAACAGTGGCGGAATCCTTTTTCTCCACAGGCTTGCTGGAATCAAGTGGCCGAAAGTTCTTCTTCTCCACCGGCTGCGTTGCTGTTTTGTCCCCTTTTGTTCTGTCAAAGGGCATGAATGACTTGCGTCCATCAACAGACTCGATCGGTGGAGTCTCCGTGTCTGTAAAATACGACCCCTTCGGAGAGGAAGGTTTGGTGCTTTCAGTGTTTCCTGTTGCAATCTTCTCGCTGGGTGTTTGATTTGTTGACCCTGGAGTCCATTGGCCGAAAGGAGAATAGTTTGAGGACGGCATTGACTTTGGGCCACCCTTTGAGGAGCCAAATGGGGAATATGAGGACTTTACAGACGACGGAGTGGATGATGCTCCCGACATGCCAGTGAGGTAGGACTCCGACGATGCTGGCTTGGTAGTTGACGATTCAGTGACTTCTTCGTTTTTCTCGAATGGCTTGCTGGAACCAAATGGCTGAAAGTTCTTCTTCTCCACTGGCTGCGTTGCTGTTTTGTCCCCTTCTGTTCTGTCAAAGGGCATGAATGACTTGCGTCCATCAACAGACTCGATCGGTGGAGTCTCCGTGTCTGTAAAGTACGACCCCTTCGGAGAGGAAGGTTTGGTGCTTTCAGTGTTTCCTGTTGTAATCTTCTCGCTGGGTGTTTGATTTGTTGACCCTGGAGTCCATTGGCCGAAAGGCGAATAGTTTGAGGACGGCATTGACTTTGGGGTACCCTTTGAGGAGCCAAATGGGGAATATGAGGACTTTACAGACGACGGAGTGGATGATGCTCCCGACATGCCAGTGAGGTGGGACTCCGACGATGCTGGCTTGGTAGTTGACGATTCAGTGACTTCTTCGTTTTTCTCGAATGCGAATGGCTTGCTGGAACCAAATGGCTGAAAGTTCTTCTTCTCTACCGGCTGCGTTGCTTTTCCGTCCCCTTTTGTTCTGTCAAAGGGCATGAATGACTTGCGTCCATCAACAGACTCGATCGGTGGAGTCTCCGTGTCTGTAAAGTACGACCCCTTCGGAGAGGAAGGTTTGGTGCTTTCAGTGTTCCCTGTTGTAATCTTCTCACTGGGTGTTTGATTTGTCGATCCTGGAGTATATTGGCCGAAAGGCGAAAGGTTTGAGGATGGCATTGACTTTGGGCTACCCTTTGAGGAGCCAAATGGGGAATATGAGGATTTTATAGACGACGAAGTGGATGATGCTCCCGACATGCCAGTGAGGTAGGACCCCGACGACGCTGGTTTGGCAGTTGACGATTCAGTGACATCGTCTTTTTTCTCCAATGGCTTGCTGGAACCAAACGGCTGAAAGTTCTTCTTCTCCACTGGCTGCGTTGCTTTTTTGTTCCCTATCGTTCTGTCAAAGGGCATGAATGACTTGCGTCCATCAACAGACTCGATCGGTGGAGTCTCCGTGTCTGTAAAATACGACCCCTTCGGAGAGGAAGGTTTGGTGCTTTCAGTGTTTCCTGTTGCAATCTTCTCGCTGCGTGTTTGATTTGTCGATCCTGGAGTCCATTGGCCGAAGGGCGAAGAGTTTGTTGATGGTATCGACGTTGTGGAACCTTTTGAAGAGCCAAAGGGGGAATATGAGGTCTTTGCGGATGGCGAAGTTGACGATGTCCCCGACATGCCTGCAAGGTAAGATTCCGACGATGCCGGCTTGCCAGCTGATGATTCGCTCGTCTCAACAGATTTACTGCTGGCTGTGGAACTCGTACTTGATTCCGCGAAAGGTTTAAAGGCTGATTTTGCAGTGGATTTCGAAGCAGACTGATCAGACTGTTGAAAGGGAAGAAATGGTTTCTTCTCGTCACTAGCTGATTTTGGCTTGGGCGGATCAAAAGGAACAAAAGATTTTGCCCCTGTTTGCGACGACGAATCGGTTCCTTTCGCGCTGGGGAAATACGAGTCTGCTTTTGATGAGCGACTACCAGAGCCTGGCGCTGGATGTGTTCCAGGAATAAACGAGGCAGGGTTTGATGATCCAGGCTTTGACAGAGAAAACGGCGAGAAGTTCTGCTTCGGCCCATTCGACAAATCCGTCTTGGGAACCCCACCGCCGAACGGAGAAAAGGATGTTTTGCCAGGTGGAGTAGCCGACGCTGATTCCTTGTATTCAGATTTTGAAGAGGGAGGTGGAATATTTGACCCAATATTGCGCTTCTCAAATGCTCCCTTTGGGGATTCCGACTTGTTGCCACCACTCACTGCGAATGGGGCAAAACTCCCTTTTCCGTACATGTCTTCGCCCGCCATGCTTAGGAAGTAGGAATTAGCCATCTTCTTTTTAGATTCCTTGGTCTTGTCTGTATCGGAGCTGGAAGATGTAGCGAGATTCTTGCTCAAATCAGAGGCTTCAAGCGGGACAGAAGAGTTCTTCTCGCCTAAAGGCGCCTGGGTTGATGGACTGCCAGTAGTAGAACTTGTGGCTGGACCTACAGGGGAGGAAAATGGTGAATAGGACCCTTTGGGGCTTGCGTTTGAAGCACTGGCCTTCGCCATCGAAGAACTACTAGATTTTTTGGGATCAAATCGGCCGTAGGACCCTTTCTTTCCTGTACCGCCAGAAGTGGATGCAAAAGGCGGTGAATTGGATCCATTTTTGGAATCCAACATTGGCGAAGGTGAGACATTCTGGGAAGATTCAAACTTAGGAAAGGATTCCTTCTCGGCAAAACCCTTTTTTTGCGACAACGGTCCCGTTGATCCATTTCTGGGAGCAGACATGTTCTTCTTCTCCGCTGACCCGCTTTGGGATGCAAATGGCGAAGCAGCATTCGAATCACCTTTCGGATCATATCTAGCAAAGAAACTTTTCCCAGCAGACCATTTCTTGGAATCTGAAGGCGATGACGTCGCTCCATTTTGGGGAGACTCAGACTTGGCAAACGACGGTTTCTCTACCACAGACTCATCTTGGGATGCAAATGCTGAAGGAGTAGGCCCACTGTTTGAATCAGATTGCCCAAATAGAACTTCGTCTGCGGGCGGAGGAGCAAACTTTCCCTTTTGAGGTTTATCAAATTTAGAAACCGGCTTGCTCTCAACTGACGCAGTGGGAGGTGCAAACGCGAAAGAACTCAACCCTTTTGGATCAGATTTTAAGAAAGAGTTTTTCTCAGTAGATTGAGGAGCGAACTTTCCATTTTGGGGGTTCTCAAAGCTTGAAACCGGCTTTTGTTCAACTGACCCAGTGGGTGGTGGAAACGGTAAAGAAGGACTGGCCCCTTTTGGATCAAATTTCCCAAGGGCCTTTTTGTCTGCCGGCGGAGGACCAAACCTTCCAGTCTTCGGATTCCCAGAATCGGAAATCGGCCTTTTCTCTTCCGGTCCACTTTGGGAATTCGAGGAAGGGACAAAACTGCCATTTTGGGGAGTCTGAAATCTGGAACCTGGGGACGAAAATGAAGACGTATTACTTCCTTTGTTCTCTGTTGAACCATTCTTTGAAGCAAACGGCGAGTTTCCATTCTTTGGAGACCCAAAATTGTCAAAGGTCCTTTCCTCGGCAGCCACGTTTCCTTGCGACGAAAAAGGAGTAGCCCCATTCTGACCTGACCCAGCACTGAACGGCGAGGATGTACCATTCTTTGGAAGTGGAGAAAATACTCTTCTTTCCGAAGATGTCGTTCCAGAGCCATTCACAACAGGAGAACCGAATTTGGACGGCGATGATATTTCCTTGGGAGGCGGTGGTGGTTGAACTGTTTTCTTCGAGTAATCTTCTTCCACACCACTGGGAACTATCGTAGTGGCACGGCCCGAAGAGGAAGCTGTTTCCTCTAGATCGTCATCCTTTTCCTTCTTTCCGTCTCCCATTCCAAACAAGGCCACAGTTCCAGCAACAATTGCAGCACTCCCACCAAGGACGCCAGCCATGGCATTTTTGTCCCCTTGAGTCAACTTGTTAAACAAATTCCATGGATTGGAATCGGCTGTTATAGTAGGTAACTTTGCTCCCGATACAAGTTGACTGATTTTAGGTGCACCAATGCCTACTGCTGCTTTGGAGGCTGCATTCTTTCTCTGCTCCTCTTGTTGCGCCTGCTGCTTTTCCCGCTCCATAGCTGCCTGTTCCTGCTTTTTCTGTTCCATAGCTCCTTGTTCCTGCTTTTTTTGCTCGATAGCATCCTGTTCCTGTGTCTTAAGTTCCAATGCTTGTTGCTCCTGCTTTTTTCGTTCCAAGGCTTCTTGTTGCTTTTCCTTCAAGGCGCGCAAGTCATTTTCCGCTTGGGCTTGTTCTGTCGCCCGTTCGGCTTCGGCTCGTTCTGTAGCAGCCTTGGCTTGGGCTTCTTTTGCCTGAAGGACGGCTTCTTGCAATTCTTGCGCTTCTTGCATGGCCTTGGCTTCCTCGGCCTTGAGCGCTTGTTCTTCCGCCTGTTTCGCCAGGGCTTGTTCCTCTGCTTTGACCTTTTCTTCTCGTGCCGCATCGGCGTAGATGGTGTCTCGGACGACTTTAAATTCCTCACTTTTCTTAGCCGCAACGAGTTCGGCTTGTCGAGCGGCATCTTCCGCAACAGCCCGTTCCTGAGCCAAGGCTTGTTCCAGTTCCTTGGCCTTGCCCGCTGCCTGTGTCATTTCTTCCAACTGTTGCGTCGCCTTGGCTTCGGCTGCCATGGCTCGTTCTTGAGCTTGTTGCAAGGCTTGCTCCTTTTCGCGGACTTGGAGTTGGGCTTGTTGGGCAGATTCTTCTGCCCGTGAGAGTTGGGCTTGCAGTGTTCGCGCTGCTTCTTCTTCGGCTTTCAAAAGAGATTGCAATTCTTCACTCTTGCGATTGGCCTCTTGCACTGCCTGTTCTTTGGCTTGGACTTGTTCTTCGGCCTCTTTGATCCTCGTCTCCAAGTAAGGCAAATCTGGAACCAGTTCGCCCTTCAGAGGGGATGGTAATGCTAGCAGTTGTTCCATTTTCGTAAACGATGGCAACTTATCAGAAGAAAAACTAGTAGTCGCAATGGCAGCAGTCCCGATTGCCACCGCAGCGGCTCCCCCCAGAGCCGTTCGGGCAAATTTTTGATCCTCCGACCGAATCTTATCCTTCAACCGTTTTTGATATTCTTTCTGTTCTTCTTCTTCGATCTTGGCCTTTCGCTGTCGCAGAGCGTTTCTACCAGCCGCAGCAGACGCCAGTGACACACCGGCAATTCCTCCCACTGGCCCCAACAATCCCGTGGTGGCCTTGACAAGTTCTTGAATAGATTCATCGCGTTTTATCTTGGCCCATTCAAGTTCTGCAAGTGCGGTTTGTGGAGACTGCTCGAAAATACTATTTTCTTCTTGCTGCTGCAAAATTTCTTCTTCCAACGCCTGTCGTCGCGCTCGTGCTTGTTCCAAGGCTTCTTCTAGCTCCATGGTGCGTGAAGAATCCCAACCATCAATATTGTCATTCTTGTTGCTGCTGGTCCGCGTTGACACCAACCTTCTTGCAGAACCACTGCGATGAGGAGGTGTGAAGGCATCCACGCCCACGCCCACCGACAAGGCCACCAAAGCCAGCGGTAATATCCTCATGCTGTTGGTCTAGTAGTGGGGAATAATATCGTTGTTGTTGTTTGATTGTTTGTTGACTTTGTTGACGTTGAAAGGAAAATCCCATGTGTCGCATCCACGTAACACACACATAGGAACCAAAGTGGTTGTATTTGGCCTACTCTCACTTCGTACATTGCTGTACTGCCAAGGAGATCTGGCGCGTTTATGAGTGATGGGGAAACATCGGGTTTTCGAATGTAGGTAATATGCGATGCGCGGTAAACGGCCATTGGTAAATCATAAGAAGGATTCTTTGGTCGTGTGTATGAAGAAAGATACGCGGTAAACTAGGAAGCCTTGTCATTGCAAGGCATTGATGCGTGACGTCAGTTTTGCGTACCGATTTGGACAGAGCTGCGCGTGCTAACGCCGTAGATCCCACGGCAGTACATGACGTCATGGAGTGTGAACACACTCTCGCGAAACATCCCGACAAAACCAACCACCTTCAGCACCTTCCGATACTAAAATACGGTGTCAGGAACCAAAACATGATTCTTGCTGGATAGCTTTATCATATACTTCTGCAGTACAGGGATTCTGAGCAGGAATGCTGATTCGTGACTTTCTGGATCCAGAAATCGTGATTTTGTGCTCGGGACGAAATCTGCCACCAACAACCCGACTGCCGACAACACAACCGCCATGACGAGGCACCAAAGTAAAGAAACCACTCTGGATTCTTGGCAACCGTTTCGTTAAACCAATCTGCGGCTACCAATACATTGGGACCATTGAATTTTCGATGGTGGTGGCATGAAAGAGCCTTGATTCGGTAAGTCACGCTTGATGACCGGAAGCACCCACATCGTCTCATCACAACACCTGCAAAATCCAACACTTTCTTTTGTGATCATAAAGGCTTTGGCCCCAAAGAAGAGCAAACAATCAGCTATTTTGACAGACGAAGCGGCACAGTGTTTAGTTGTATTATTTTCTAGAGATGTGGTGGCCGTGTACATCGATTAAGACACCGAATAGCCAACCGGAGTTGCAAAACACAAGGCTAGAGTAGACATGTATGATTGGGTTTGGAGCAGAAACCTCCAGATTCTAGAAGTGGGACCCGGATAAACCATAGGATCGACTCCATTGACTAAAAATGACTAATACGGCCTCACCTAACTTTTCTCTCCACATCATCTTCATTCGCTAGCTAGTTGCTGGACAGTAGTAGCCATTCACTACCAGAGCTCGACACAAGTGAAAAATATTTCAGCTTTGGAAACCTGGATTCCACCTCTCTTTCTGCTTTTGCTCTTGACATAACATGTGTTTTGATTCTTGTGAAGGATCATCTGTTGCTGAGTTCATCCGAAGCACGATAGTATACAAAATTCAAGAGAAGAAGGAAAAAACCAGTTTACTTCATTGTTATAGGATTGAAGAAGAAAAAAAACTCTGACCGAAGCACTCCCTTTAGAGACCAGCAATAGTAGAATTCTTATTCCAAAAGGTCGAAAAGTGCAAAACAAGATAGCGCTTTTTCGTTCCGTTCCTTGATATCGACCAAACAGACCATGCTCGCTGGAGTTTTGCGACTCATATTTTCAACCACTCCGAGCAGGGCCACAGCAGATGTGGATGCAGCACGTATGTCATGGGACAATATGAATGCGGACATCTCATCCCCTCTTCTGTTGACTCATTCGATACAATATGGCTGACTCGTTCGACTAGAAGTATCACCAAGTCAAACATGCCTGATTAGCAGCTTGCATTTCAAGTAGTGTGGTAGTATACAATGCTTATAACAAACACAGCATTCGACATTGACACTATCGTGAATCAAACCAGTTGGGTGTGGCGCTTGTCGCATCAGACGAGTCATATCCTGAACTTTGCCGCTGTGGATTCATGTCATTGTTGAACCATTCGTTGTTTTCAACCCAGCTAGAAGAAGTTTCTGCATTATACAAGTTGTTTGGCTGATATTGATCGCTGTAGTCTTCTCCCCGGTTCATTCGCCCTACTTGGTTTGTAGGCTCCATCATGAGTGAGCTGTCACCCTTTCTGTTATCAAGCCATGACTGTGATTGCTGGTAGTATGATGCATCAATACCTGTCGTTGTTTGCTGGCCATTGCTGTATGTGTCGGGCGAAGCCGAGTACGTTGAGTACATGTTTTGCGTCATTTCTGGTTGATTAGGCTCGAAATAGCGAGGGGACGAGCCATCTGAGCGGGCCTTGGATTTCGTCATTGTCATCATCGCGTTATCTCCCTTGGCATTGTCAAACCATGATGCTTCTTGCTGCTGTTGGTAGATATTTGGGTCAACACTTTGCTGCCCATTGGAAGACGAGTAAGATGAATACTGGACCTTGTTTGGACTATCATACCAATTTCCCGAAACCTCAACATCGCTTTTCAACTCGCCAACATAGTTCTGAAAGCTGGAGGATGAAGACGAGGACGAGGCGGCATTGTTGGATGGCCGGAGCGATCCTGGAGCAGATGACGACCCTTCAAATCCTCCAGCAGCTGGAGCAGATCCATTTGTTCTCCCGAAGCCACTGGATGATGATGACCCTTTGGACCCAACCCCCGATCCGTTGGCTCCTCCACCAAAAGATGATGATGATGTCGATCCTGCAAATCCTCCAGCACCTGGAACAGATCCATTTGTCCCGCCGAGGCTACTGGCTGCTGATCCTTTGGACTCAATCCCCGATCCATTGGCTCCTCCACCAAAAGACGATGTTGATGTCGACCCGCCAAATCCTCCAGCTCCTGGAACAGATCCATTGCTTGCTCCAAAACCATTGGATGTTGCCCCCTTGGAACCAAACCCCGAAGTAGGAGCTCCTGTTGATGTAGGCGACCCACCAAATCGAGCTCCTGGAGCAGATCCTTTGCTTGACCCGAAACCATTTGATGTCAACCCCTTGGATCCAGGGCCAGCCCCTCCTCCAAAAGATGACGTCGATGAAGGCCCACTGAACCCAGTACTTCCAGGAACTGATCCTTTGCTTGCCCCGAAACCACTAGACGTTGATGCCTTGGATCCAAGACCGCCTCCTCCTCCAAACGACGACGTTGATGACGACCCACTGAGTCCTCCACCTCCTGGAGCAGATCCTTTGCTTACCCCAAAACCACTGGATGTCAACCCCTTAGATCCAGGGCCAGCTCCTCCTCCAAAAGTTGGTGACGATGAAGACCCACCAAACCCACTACTACCAGGAACTGATCCTTTGCTTGCCCCGAAACCACTAGACGTTGATCCCTTGGATCCAAGACCGGTTCCTCCTCCAAAAGACGATGTCGACACACCTCCGGGAATCGACCCTTTGCTTGCACCAAAACTACTAGAAGCAGATCCCTTGGAGCCAAGACCGGCTCCTCCTCCAAAAGATGACGTCGATGAAGACCCGCCGAACCCACTACTTCCAGAAACTGATCCCTTGCTTGCCCCGAAACCACTAGACGTTGATCCCTTGGATCCAAGACCGGTTCCTCCTCCAATAGATGGTGTCGAGGACGACCCACCGAACCCACTACTTCCAGGAAACGATCCTTTGCTTGCCCCGAAACCACTGGATGACGACCCCTTGGATCCAAGACCGGCTCCTCCTCCAAATGATGACGTCGAGGACGACCCACCGATTGCTCCACCTCCTGATCCTTTGCTTGCCCCGAAACCACTGGATGTCGACCCCTTGGATCCAAGACCAGCTCCTCCTCCAAGAGATGGCGTCGAAGAAGATGGTGACCCAGCGAATACTCCACCTGGAGCAGATCCCTTGCTTGCTCCGAAACCACTGGATGTCGAGGACGAGCTACCGAATCCGCCAGCTCCGGGAACTAACCCTTTGCTTGCCCCGGAACCACCGGACGCCGACCCTTTTGATCCAAGACCTACGCCTGCTCCGCCTCCAAAAGATGGTGTCGATGACGACCCACCGAATCCACTACTTCCAGGAACTGATCCATTGCTTGCCCCGAAACCACTTGACGTTGATCCCTTGGATCCAAGACCGGTTCCTCCTCCAAAAGACGATGTCGACACACCTCCGGGAATCGACCCTTTGCTTGCACCAAAACTACTAGAAGCAGATCCCTTGGACCCAAGACCAGCTCCTCCTCCAAAAGATGACGTTGAAGAAGACTTTGACCCACCGAATCCTCCACCTCCTGGAGCAGATCCCTTGCTTGCCCCGAAACCACTGGATGTCGACCCCTTGGATCCAAGACCAGCTCCCTTGGATCCAAGACCAGCTCCTCCTCCAAAAGATGGTGTCGGGGACGAACCACCAAATCCTCCACCTCCTGGAGCAGATCTTTTGCTTGCCCCAAAACCACTGGATGTCGACCCCTTAGATCCAAGGCCAGATCCTCCTCCAAAAGATGGTGATGACGACCCACCGAACCCACTACTACCAGGAACTGATCCTTTGCTTGCCCCGAAACCACTAGACGTTGATCCCTTGGATCCAAGACCAGTTCCTCCTCCAAAAGACGATGTCGATGACGACCCACCGAACCCTCCACCTCCGGGAATCGACCCTTTGCTTGCACCAAAACTACTAGATGCGGATCCCTTGGAGCCAAGACCCGCTCCTCCTCCAAACCCGCCCCCTCCTGGTACAGATCCTTTGCTCGCTTCAAAACCGCTACTGGTGGATCCTGTGGAACCAGAGCCCTGGCTGGCACTCCCTCCGCCGAATGATGGCGACCCACCAAATCCGCTTCCTCCTGGTGCAGAACCTCTGCTTGCTCCAAAACCGCTAGATGTGGATCCCTTGGAACCAGTCGTGGTTCCTCCAAAAGATGACGTCGCCGACGATCCTCCAAATCCACCTGTGCCTGGAACAGATCCTGAGCTTCCTTTCGCTGCACCACCTCCTCCAAATGCGCTGAAAGAGCCCTTGCTTTCACCCTTCGATCCTCTGCCACCAAACGCTGAGAGCAGTCCCTTGCTTTCATCCTTGGATGTCCCTCCTTTCGATCCAAAGCCACTCTGCGTCCCGAAGGACGACGTCGAGGAGGAAGCACGGCCGAAGGATGTCGAACCTGACACCCCACCCGTGCTACCTTTCGCTCCGCCACCTCCGAATGCGCCGAAGGATCCCTTGCTTCCTCCCTCAGATCCGCCACCACCAAATGCTGAGAACAGTCCCTTGCCTTCACCTTTGGATGCACCTCCTTTGGATCCGCCACCTCCGAATGTGGTGAAGGAGTCCTTGCTTGCACCCTTCGATCCTCCGCCACTAAATGCTGAGAACAGTCCCTTGCTTTCATCCTTGGACGTCCCTCCTTTTGATCCAAGGCCACTTTGGTTCCCGAAGGACGACGTCGAAGAGGAAGTACCGCCGAAGGATGTCGATCCTGGTGCTGTGCTGCCTTTCGCTCCGCCACTTCCGAAAGCGCTGAAGGATCCCTTGCTTTCTCCCTTCGATCTGCCACCACCAAAGGCTGAAAACAGACCCTTGCTTTCGCCCTTGGATGCGCCTCCTTTGGATCCGCCACCTCCGAATGTGGTGAAGGAGTCCTTGCTTTCACCCTTCGATCCTCCGCCACTAAATGCCGAGAACAGTCCCTTGCTTTCACCCTTGGATGTCCCTCCTTTCGATCCAAGGCCACTTTGGTTCCCGAAGGACGACGTTGAGGAGGAAGCACCGCTGAAGGATGTCGAACTTCGCACTCCGCCCGTGCTACCTTTCGCCCCGCCAACTCCAAATGCGCTGAAGGATCCCTTACTTTCACTCTTCGATCCTCCGCCACCAAATGCTGAGAACAGACCCTTGCTTTCACCCTTAGATGTCCCGCCTTTCGATCCAAAGCCACTTTGGTTCCCGAAGGACGACGTCGAGGAGGAAGTCCCCCCAAACGATGTCGAACCTGGTACCCCACCCGAGCTACCTTTCGCTCCACCACTTCCGAACGCGTTGAAGGATCCCTTACTTTCACCCTTAGATCCTCCACCACCAAAGCTCGTGCTACCTTGCGCTGCGCTGGAACTAAAAGGACTGAATGGGGCCTTACTCTTGCCAGTACTGCCAAATCCACCAGTATCACCCTTCGACCCCAACCCAGAGAAACCTGCATCGTTGGAACTGGCAGAAGATGGACCACTTCCAAAACCTCCACCTTGTGAGCTGCTGGTAGATCCAAAGCTTGATCCAGACGAGCTTCCACCAAAGCTGCCGTTCGAACCAAACGTCGACCCGCCACTCGCAAACCCACCTTTCGAACTGCCGTTTGCGCCAAAGCTAGAAGATCCACTCCCAAATCCACCTTTTGAAGTGCCTGAAGAAGACCCGAAACTTGGCGATCCAGATCCGAAGCCTCCGCTGGGGCTACTGCCAGAACCAAAGGCGGACGAAGACGCTCCGCCTCCCGCACCAAAGCCTGGAGTACCACCACTTTGAGAATTACTTGACGTTCCAAAGCTAGATATCGACGAGCCTGGTACACCTTTCGAATTGCCTCCACCAAAAACTTTTGAAAAAAAACCTTGCTTCTCTACTTCTGCATTCCCTTTGCTTCCTTGCGACCCGAATCCACTGGTTCCAGTCGAGGATCCGCCAGATGAAAACGGCGAGAATCCTGGGCCACTTGAATTGCTTCCAAAGCCACTAGATGATCCATTTGATCCAGCGTTCCACTGCCCAGAAGGACGGGATCCCGAAAACCCAGGGCCTCCAGTTGAGCCTGGTTCGTTGCCGCCAAGCATACCCAACGGCCGGCCAGTTGCAACAGCGTACAAAGCAGCGGCCAAACCGATACCTGCGGCGCCGAGGGCAACTCTGTTGTAGGTTGTCACAAAACCCTTTGAAACTTCCATTTCCGATGGCAACTTTCCGGCTATCATCTGTTGCGTGGCAGGAACCCCCCTTCCAATCAGTTCTTTGACTTCAGCAGCTGCCTTTCTAGCCTCTTTCTCTGCAAATTTTTCAGCTTTGTATGCCGCGTTCTTAATTTGAGCAGCCGCCTTCAATTCAGTTTCTGCTTGCTCTGCCCTTCGTTCTGCTACTATTCGCTGCTCTGTCTCCTTGATTACTTTCGTTTCGGCCTCCTTACTAGCTCTGTCCGCTTTTGTCCTTTGAGCCAAACTTATGGTCTTGTCTCTTGCGAGGCTTTCTTGTTCAATCAGGTCTTCTGCAGCCTTTCTTGCAGCAATTTCTCTTTCCTTTGCTATTTTGTCAGCTTCTGTCTTAACCTGAACCTTTTGCAATACATCCTTGTTAGCTTTCTCCAACTTGGCCTTCTCGCTAGCCAACGATGCCGCCTTTTGTCGAGCTAAATTCTCGGATTCTATCAGATCAGCTGCCACCTTTCTCGCCTCAGCTTCTTTTTGCTTGGCCTGAGCCTTTTGCAACTCAATTGCACTATCTTTTTCCACCTTGGCATTCTCGCTGGATAAGGATTCAGCTTTCTGCTGAGCCAGTTTCTCGGGTGCTCTCAGATCTTCTCCTCCCTTCGTCGTCGCTTCTTTTGGCTTGGCTTCAAACGATAAGGATTCAGATTTCTGCTGAGCCAGTTTCTCGGATGCTACCAGGTCTTCCCCCGCTTTCTTCGCCGCCGCCTCTTTCTCCTTGGCTTCAACC
Organism: Cylindrotheca fusiformis; assembly: GCA_019693525.1. NCBI lineage: Eukaryota > Bacillariophyta > Bacillariophyceae > Bacillariales > Bacillariaceae > Cylindrotheca > Cylindrotheca fusiformis. The sequence goes on along the minus strand of JAAMXS010000834.1, from coordinate 4,398 downwards.
GCCTGCGATGCCTTAGGGTTGTCGTTTTGCAGCTTGACTTTCTCGCTCGACAAAGAAGCCACCTTTTGCCTGGCCATGTTCTCGGCTTCTATTAGTTCTGCAGCAGCTTTTCGTGCCTGGACTTCCTTTTCTCTTGCCAACTCGTCGTAGTTGGCCTTTTCACTGTTCTCCTTCAGCTGAGCCTGGAGTTTCTCAACCTCCAGCCTTGCGTCGCCAATCTGCTTGAGTTTCGCCTCTGTCTCCTTCAACTGGGCCTGGAGCTTCTCCAATTCAATCTTCGCTTTTTCCTCTGCTTCTTTCTTCGCCTTTTCTTGGGCCAATTTGATCTCCTTTTCCCTTTCAGCTTTGGCCTCAGCAGCTTTTCTTTCTACAGCGACCTTCGCTTCGGCTTCTCTCAGTTGTGCTTGAAGCTTGTTGTCGGCTTCTATTTGTTGTTGAAGTTCGAGATTGAGTTGATTTGCCTTTTCTTCTTGCTCCTCGATTAACCTCCTACTTTGTTTTACCTCAGCATCAGCCTGCCTGATTTTGTTTTCTAGGTAAGGCAGTTCAACAGCCGGTTCTTTCCCTGTCTTTGCTTTTGACGATGTCTGTTCTATATTGGAACCCGTAGCTTGATTAAAGGATCCTGAAAAAACGTTGTCCCTATTTGTCGACGAAGCTGCGCTGCCAATTACGAAGGCTCCTCCGATACCCAAGAGTAGGTTTCGAGTATCGTCTGCCGACGCCTTGGTGGCTCGTCGTTTTCTTTCTTCTTCGAGGGTTTTTTGCAATTCTAACGTTTCTCTTTCTATGAACAAAATCGAGTGGTGAGATATTCAAAAATTGCTCACCTCCTTTTCATTGGCATGCCCACTTTACCTTCGACCTTTTTTCTCCGTTGTTCCAATGCACCCCGGCCCAAGGCGATGGCTCCTACCGACAAGCTTGCCAGCGGAAACAGACCCGAACCACCAGTAATTTCTCTAACTTCATTTCTGGTTAAATCTCGTTCTCTCATGCTGTTTTCAAGCTGCTTCCGCCCTATTTCTTGTTTGGTTTTGCTGGCCTCCAACTGAAGTTCAAGTTGTTTCCGTCGAGTCTCAGCAGCCTCCAATTCTCTTTTCAATTTCTCCCTTGCCAGTTCACTGTCAGACAAGTCGGCAATCAAGTTGTGAGGAATACTGTTGAATTCACTGCTTGCGGGGGAACCGTTTATTTCTGTTCGTAGATCATCAGGCCCCTTTCTCTGCAATTCAAGTTGTCGAAGTTCAGCATCAAATTCTTCGTAAGGTGTAGACTTCGCACGACGGTTGAGTTCTCTTGCAACAATACTGGCTTGAGGGACGAATGCATCAACCCCAGCGCCAATATGCAGCGCCGTGAGAGCAATATTGAAGAATCTCATGATGGACCTCCTGTACAGACAACCTATGGACTTGAATGTTTCACTTTTGAAGGAGATCCTTGTATTTTGTTGATGTGTCAAAATTGTCTGTTGTTTCCCGGCTTGCAGCAGTAAAGACATCACGAAGCCAATCGTATGCCTCCAAACAGAATTCAGACACCAACGGACGCTCATCTTTCTCTAAGTGAAATTCCTGACGTCAGTCTGATAGGAAAAATCAGAATAACGGTATGGACGGAACCTTTGGGGGAATAGTACTCTCTTTTTCTGTTTTCAGTCCTTCCGAATCCCCTGTATCAGAATGCGAACCTACTTTTTCCATTTTGCGACGGACACTCGAATGGTCACATTCGGGGAAATTCTGGTCATTTCGGAGCCACATTGTTGGTTTTGTTGTCACTCGAACTCAAAGTCCTGTACAAAAGTCACGTACGGAAAAACTATGGACATGTCCAACAACGAAAACCTCCTGGAAACTTGAGACTTGAAACACAAAACGAGAAGACAAATACTGGAACAGCGTTGCAATAGATAAAACTCAATAACTGGAACTTGATCACCATGGCAACCGGACCTGACCCTTGCTTCACTGAGTTCAGCGCTGCCAACGTCTGCCTTCAATCGAATGGGCCAGCAGTATGCAACTGCTACGAAGACCTAAACAGATTCCCAACAACGTTTCCCCAAGTGATGCAGCTGAGTTTTTCATCTGCACAAGCTTTTTCCTTACCTTCTGATCCCGCTTTCTGTGAGATGGCCAATGAACGAGTTTGTGGCACTTTCAAGAGTGATTTTTCATGTTGCTGTCAGGAGGAAGTGGAGACCTATCGCAAGTGTCTTTTCGATCGTGTATTCGTTCCAGCAGTACCAGGAATACAAAGTGGCTGCAAGGATTCTTGCTCATGGGAAGGGATTGGGCGAGAGGAAACTGATGCAAGCGGTGGAGGCGGAACAACCGCTGCAATTGTCTGTGTGTTAGTCTTTCTTGGGGGATGTGGAGCAGGCTACTGGATCATGAAAAGGAGAAAAGACAGAAATGCAAATGGTAAAGGAGATATGGCTTTTGACAAGCTTTTGAATGCGATGAATCTGCTTCGTCGCTACATTTCCAGATTTGCAGATCCTGAAAAAAAAACTGTTGCTACCAAACCGGATGTGGAACATGGCTCCGAAGATTCGACCGGTTCGACCACTGGGACCCAAGAGGAAAGGCTTCACGATTCGAAGAAATCTAGCGAAGGCCAACGGTCAAAGAAGGACCGTCTCCAGCAACACACAAAGCGAGATCTTGTTGAGACTTGGGTGAGCCAGAAGAAGAATGGCTCGTGTAGAAGTCTAGGCTCGAACCGAAGTCTAGGAGACTACGTTGTTGAGGACGAGGACGACTACGAAGATGAATACTGCGACGAGCTGGTTAAGCGAAAAAGCAGCTCGGGGAGATCCAAGTCTAAGGACAAATTGCGAAAACCAACCCACACCAAGGGGAAAAGCCTGGCATCTTCTAGCGAAGGTCATGAAGTCATGAAGGTCAGGCTCGAGAGATTGAGAAAAGATAAACAAGAACTGAAAGAAAGCTTGAGTCGCAACAAAATGGAAGTACAGCAGCTCGCAGGGATGAGAGATGAGACTTCTGTCCACAGGAGAAGTGTGCTTCTCCATGACTCGGAAAGCATGACTGCAAAATTGGCCGATTTGGAAGCGACCAAGGCCCACTATGAGGACCAACTCCGGGCCGCTAGGGAGCAAAGCTTGGAGCTGGAAGAAGCGCAAAAGGATGCGCTTCGACTCATTGCCAAATTGGAGTTTCAGAACAAGGTTCTGGTTGCTAAGCTTCAAGAGGAAGAACCCGTTCCCAAAGGCTCCGACAGCGCACCGAGATCGCAGGAGAGAAGAGGAAGAGACACAGGGTCTCGTCAAAGATCACGAAGCCGCAATCGACTAGACGGCTGTGGTCGATCCAAGAGCCGTTCCCGACTGGACGGTGAACGATCCCACAGCCGTACTAGATTGTCGAACCAAGATTCTGGGGATGGCAATGCAGCCAGACCCAGAAACAGACGCCTTCAGAAGTCCGGTTCCAATCGCAGCCTTCGAAGCATGGAAGATTTGCTGGGTGCACACAGGCGCGATTCTTCACGGGACGTGCGCTACAACAGTAGTTTCAGCAAACTCCCCTCTTCCCGGGACGAGAGCTTCAACCGCAGTTTCGACAAGCTCACCGACATCCTCAGGAACGACACGGATGAAACCACGAACTGGGGAAACGCGTCTTTTCAGATGCAAGACCTTTACAAGAACTATTGAAGAATATAGAATCCACTCATTCACTACATCTGCCCTATCTCCTGGGAGTACTATAGATTTAGTTTTCGAAAAGCCGTAGTTCCATGACTTCGATTATCAGCGAACGGAAACGGGAATCATTATCGGCCGCAACATCTTTCCGGCTGACTTGAAAGTTCATTCGACGAGTTTGGTGCTTTCGACAAAGAAACCATCTTGAAGACCTTTCCAACCGACTGGCTCAGGGGTTCAGGTTTCGTTGTGACAACATTGGCATGTACGTGTTCTGATAGGAACAGAGTTGTTTTTTCCTTTTGTGTGTCACACTCCGATCCGCTTGCCTATAAGTAGTTTTTGAAATACTTAACATCATGGAACTCTTTCCGACATTCCTTTGTCGTCGTAGAATCTCAACGTACACAAACCCGCGTGGGAATCCCACGTAAACCTGGTATGAAGGTTGGTTTCATCGTACATCAACTCCCAGCTCGTGAAAAACGGAAATGCAGGCCTTCCCTTTTTCATTCACATCCCATAATGCCAACGAATCATCATAAATTCTCACTTCAAGTCTTACTTCTGAAACAAACTTGTATAACACCGCCCCTCAACTTCTCTATCCTTCTGATATCATGGGTATATCAACTATAACCAGTCCTGCGATTGAGCTTCGATCGAAGCCGAAGGTTCATCGAAAGAAACTTGTCACCAAAGTAAGACCCAGAGTGCGT
>JAAMXS010000830.1:0-22953 GCA_019693525.1 Cylindrotheca fusiformis | reverse complement strand
GCAATTTCGAACGCCAGTTGTCTAGTAACCTTAGACCCTTAGGGTGGCACGATGACGCATGTTGAGGAAAGCCGAACCCTCGGCCTTCTTCATAATTGTCATTCACCCAAGTCAGGAGCGATAGAACAACATCAAACCTCTCAGTAGGACTCGCCGGCTCTCTTGCTGATAGAAATTCCAAGACAAAACCGCTGGAGCAGTCTTTCTTGTAGAAGGAAATTCCATGGCAAAAGGAACCACAAAAGCGGATGACAGATTTGTAGATGAAGTCTTCGGAAGAGAAAAACTTGCTTGAAAGAAGCAAGCTATCGTGGCTGGAAGCACACATACCGTCAGCATCATCCCGGCTCCTAAGATGACAATGCCGGAGGCTGCAACCCTCATCGACAAGTGCCAAACAGAGGTGGCAAGGTAGCTCGTGTACAGCCAGCCAACAACCAAAAAACTGGAATCAAAATTGGGATTTTGACTCCTCCGGAAAACCGGTACCACATCACGTGCGCCTGGACAGTGGATCGGGCTTTCGAGACATAATAAAAAACAGAACGAGTCTCACCCACAAATTTTGGTCTCAGCACGAGACGTCAACAGCGGGATCGACTCCACACAAGAAAATAAATCGGAGAGGACAAGCGAAGAGTGGAGAGAGTAGGAGAAAAGACCACAACAGCTCAAGGACAAAACTTTTCTCGACGTGAGAGCACCATGAAATCGTAGGTATCAAAGTCGGAAACTGCTTCTGAATCTTGGAGCTGAGGACCGAGAAGATTGCGGACAAAGATCTCTTTACTCCAAAACCTTGAGAAAAGAGGATGCTCTGCTCAGCGCCATGTCCCACCACAGCACAAACTGGGTCGCCCTGGCAGGACATTGAACTTTCTTGGAGACAAAACAAAGAGTTTCGCTGAAGGATGAGAGCGACGAAGTTGCAGCGTTCCCCAGTAGGGCAACAACAGACATCGTGGCCCAGAGAGTGGTCATCTGATTTCTCAAGCCTACCGCGCAAAGGATATAGACAAAGATGATGCTCGGCAACAACAAAGGTGGTTCTTGCCAAAGGGATGCATAGAGCAAAGCACCTGTGGTATCATCATCGTTCCCCATCCCGCAACCCCTGCTGTCGAATGATGCAGTAATTCGGGAGCCAAGCAGCCAACCGCAACCCTCAATGAAATAAACGGAGAATATCAACACCAACCCATGTTGGGGGCCACCGAAAAATACGGCTGGAAAGATTAGAGAGGAAGCTTCAGAGGCGCAAAACACTCCCTGGGGTACCAAGCGATAGACTGCCAACAGAAGGCACAACTTGTCCATAGTCGTTGTTCTGGAGGCGTAGGGCCTAACCAGGAGAAAAACTATCAGGCAAAACGCTGCCCAACTCCAAGAGGCAAACGCAGAGAAGATCAGATAAATTCGGTGGGCCTCCAATAAGACACGTTCGCGTATTTGACAGTGGCAGGAAACCAGCCTGCCAAATACTCCCATTCCAAAGGTTTCAATGCAGATTGCATCGTTTTTTGCTGATCCCCACAGAAGCGTAAGTTTGAGAGTCCCAAACGTCCAGCTGGAATCCAGTTTTGCGCAAACTTTCTCCTGGAAGGTGTCCAAATTTGGTTGTTTGTGACTTTCGCAGTCTTCAAATATCTCCGACGACCGCCTGTAGACTTGAGAGTCAGCGGGACACAAACATCCACCGCATTCGTTTTCGTAGGTCCCCGAAAAGGCGGTTCGATAGTCTTCAAAGGTCTCTAACACCAGAGGACCGCAGAGTTCGTAGGTTTTGTGGGGCTTCAAAGAACATAGGGAAACTTGAGGAGGATGATCCAGCAGAACGTTGCAGTCCGTTTTAGGGGTGTACGTTTCAGAGATTTTCGAGGTCTCCAAAAACCGGCGGAGTTGAGAACCAAAAGAAAACAAAACCCAGGTGTTACGCTGATCCAAAACGTCACAGTCCGTTTTGAGGGTCGCCACTCGAATGCAAATCTCATCTGTGTCGGAAATTTCCAACCGTTGAGGGATTCGGTAATCACAAGGGTCCAACGCCCAGTATAAAGGGCGTTCCTGGCAGCTTTGATAAAAGCAACCCGAAGTCTCGACTCCATGGGTCCTCAATCGTTGGTGGATTCGAAAGTCACAAGAATAATCACAACTTTTCCCGTCGACTTGGTAGGTCTCCAAGCATCGGCAAGTTTCACGATCACAAAAATCAGAAACTTCGGAATAGTAAGGGAACTCGTGGGAACTTCGAAGGTCACCGGAAGAAACGATCTGACATTCGCAAGAATCCTCGTAGCTCATCTCATCGGCCTCGTAGATCTCCAACCTTTGGCAGATTCTAAAAGCAGAAAAATCCGAACCTTTGTAATAGCAAGGACCCTCGTGGGAACTTTGTGTAACGTCACCAGAGGAAAGCAGTTCGTAGGCCTCCAAACGCGGCCGAGTTGGATAGTCACACCACGAAAACTCCATGTTGTGAGACTTGAAGCATTTGGGTATCGCCAAAGATTGGCCAGGTCCTCGATGGTCACACGAGTCACAAAAAGAATCCAAAACGCCGTAGTTGAAACCGCAGTCGGAGTGCTCTCGACCATTGCGAGAGTCGGCAGCAGAGACATCCATTTCGCGAGTGTCGGAACGTTCGCAGCTTGGATAAGGGTGGTGAGAAAGCAGGACCTCATAAAGAGTCTTGGCGAAGCCACTGGAACGATTCCAGCTTTCAGAGACGTCGTCGCCCTCCATCCATTGGGAGATTTGATGACCATGCAAGACCTCCGAAGGTTTGTAGGCTTGATAGTTGTGAGAGACCCCACACGAAGAATACCATGTGCCGGAGTCCGAAGGTTTTGAGAACAGAACCTCCAAAAGTTTCTTATTGCAGACTTCTTGATAGATGTAAGAAGCGAACAAAGAATCCCAGTTGCCGTAGTTGAAAGGTTGTGAAAACAAACCTCCCAAAGGTTGGCCAATCCGATATCGATAATCACGACAGTCACAAGGAGCCAAAAAATTAATGTCCTCGAGCTTGGAGAGACGTTGTCGGATCAGATAGACACACAAGACCACCGTGTCACAGATCATTTCAGAGGAGGTCTTGGAGGAATCAATTTCGTGGACCTTTCCGACCCATGGCCGGGTTGGAGAGCCACCAAGAACCAAGGCATCACACATCATAGCATACGCCTTGAAATGACCGGCAATGGCGCGAAGATTGTAGATCCCCACGTGCTTTGGGAGTCGGATCAGATAAACACACAAGACCAAAGTGGCACAGATCATCTCAGAGGAGGTCTTGGAAATAGTTTCAAAGAAGCCGTAGTCATCACGACGAGCGTCACCCGACACAGCAAAAAATGCTAGCTCATCACAAGATAAACCACAGGGAAAACCGTAATCATCATGACGAGAGTCACCCGACACAGCATAACATGATAGCTCCCCGAAGACGTAATAGCCATCATGAAAGACACAGTCGCTGCGGCCATCGCCCCCAGAGTCACGGCAGATGCCGTATCCATCATCGCAGATGACATAGCCATCATCGTAAAATGAATCAACGCTGCAGCCATCATTGATTCCGTAGCCATCATCGCGAAGTGAGCCATCATCGCAGATGCCATAGCCATCATCGTGAAGTGAGCCATCATCGCAGATGTCATAGCCAATGCCATAGCCATCATCGTAAAATGAATCAACGCTGTAGCCATCATTGATTCCGTAGCCATCATCGCGAAGTGAGCCATCATCGCAGATGCCATAGCCATCATCGTGAAGTGAGCCATCATCGCAGATGTCATAGCCATCATCGTATGAGTCGCCGTGGATACCGTCACCATTACTACACAAGACGAGAAAGCCATAGCCATCGTAACTGACGAAGTCACCTTCATAATCACGGAAACCACCATAGACAACCCCCCCTGAACGGCGGCGTGGGGAACCAAACAGGAACCGGAGCCGCCCGCCTTGCTCGGGCTGCTTCCTCATCCGAGGACAGTAGGGGACACAGTGCATGTTGTGTGGACAAACCACCAGCAGCGAAAAGGCCCAATAGAAAGAGGCCAGACTGAAGCCCCCAGTGATCCTGGCAGGGGACTTTGCGGTCTCAGAGAGGGCGAGCCAAAGTGACAAAGGAACAAACTGCTGGGGAGGCAAAAGTGGCAACAAACCAGAAATGCTATCTCCAAGCTGTAACCGCCACAAACCTTCGTTGACACCCAGGATCGCCAATAAGACGATCAGAAGGAGTAGGGCCATGGGAGAAAAGCGAACGTGCAACAGATTGCCGTGAACCGCCGCAAGGAGGAGGCCAAGCAATGGGATCAAAATTCGAGAGACGTGGGCAACAACAGGTGTGACCTCCTCCACGCTCCGTCCCAAAGACAAACCATCTAAAGAGGGCGAGTGGAGGCACATTTGCGCACGTTGACCTTCTTCATAACAACCCCGTTTTTCCAAGTCCCGATAGATTTGTCCGGTATCTTCTTTGAGGGCAGAATCAAGCCCTAAGTCGGTCACCATATCGTTGTTTTGCCCAGTTGGAGTGAGGAAAACAAGATTGTCACTCTTCAAACGATGACTGCCATTCTTGGCTCGTTGTCGTCGTTCTGAATGGGCCTCAAGATGGACTCGGTGGGGTGGCGTTGGCTCCTCCCTTCTCCTGTCGCATTCCGGTGCACTTGTGTTGAAGTGTGTTGAGCAGTCGCTACTCCATTTGGCCTGGTTGAGGTGTTGTGGCCGAGAATCATCAACAAGGTACCATTGAGATATCGTCCTGCTGGACTGGACCCCTGGGGAAAAATCACTTGACCCGGACCCACCAGGTTGTGACTGACCCTCGTGCAAATCGACCCAACAAACATTAAGTTGTTTCAGCAGGACAAGTCTATCAAAGAGTAGTACAGAATGCGTCTCAACCTTGAATTCTGAGGAATCCTTGGCGATGAGCACCTGGAAACGAAGGATCTTGTGTTTGATGTGTGCTTCCGGACCAACTCGACTATGTGTCTCGAGTTGTACCCCGTGGCCTTCATTATCTTTCGAACAATCAGTCTTGAGTGGAAACAACCGACACCATCCATTATTTCGTCGAAGTCTCTGAGAATCCGAGGGCTTGGAATCAGAGCAGCAGCATTCGCTTATTATGCACTTCGAGCTAAGGTAGCGAATTTGAGACCGATCTGCGTTGAATTGAGGCTCTCGATTGGACTTGAGCGGCTTCAAGCTATTGTTGTCGATCTTGAACGCATTTAGATTGAGTCGGTGAGATTCTTCCTTTCTGGATTCACATGGAGAGATTGTATTGAGTTCCAATTTCTCCTCGGCGAACTCCAGCCGAAAGATCTTGTGCTGTCTTGATCGATCATCATCCACTTTCAGGAGAAATATCCTGCGATGAACCATGATTTCCGTGTAGTTTCGTCTCAGCTGAGATCGAATCTTGGGATCCAAGGAAATCAAATCGACCTGAACTCGACGTCGATATTCAATCTGATACATGTCAACTTGAACACACACCGTTTTGTTGCAACTCGAGAGCACCGAGGGAAACCCCATTGAAATTAAATCTGTTTCTGTGAGTTTCGAGAGACCACCAAAGGCCCAATAAAATGACTTCGGGCTCGGTTGAGGGTTTTCTAGCTTGCACCGGCAAGTTTTAAGATGTTTCGCAACAGACTTCATGTCCTGAAGCTGGACTAGTTCTGAAAAGTCTTGGGGAAACTGGGGATTCTCACAGAATGCACCTTGAAATAACTTCAGACTCAATGGAGGGTTTGCGAATTTAAGCCGGCAAGCCTTCGGGTGATTCGACCCATCCGCAGCACATTGCAAGCCATGTAAACCGACCAATTTTTGGAAAAAATGGACAAACTGGAGCCGATGAGCTCCGGATCTGACATTCAGTAGCCGAAGCGGCTCATGGTTCTCGCAAGTATTTAAATAACCCTTTATCACGTCATCCTCTCCTCCAGCCATAGGCCACAGTAAAATAACTCCTATGGAGCTAAACCCCCCAGAATGCGCAGGGACCGAGGCAGTAGCGAGGGACGCGCCGAGAGGAGGAGTGAACGACCCCATAAGAAAAAAGTTTGACTTGATGTTTCAAGTGTACTTCCGAAATGGCGCCAAAGGTTAGCTAAGCCAATGCAACCAAATGAAAGTATGAGAGCAGCGTTGGGGGTTTCGCAGACGGCACTACAGCCAACCAGGCAGGACGACGACCGCTAGGAGGCAGCATCCTGAAGCTCGTGTCAGTACCTGGGTGGGCACAATGTACCGTTGCGCCTGCCAGTCTCAGTGCTTGCTTGGATTTATCACATTTTCCGTTGCATCCAATTTTGTCGACCCCAGAGTAGCCCCGGTGATCTTTAGGGAACGAAAAGAACTCATTCGTGCAAAAAACTGCAGTGTACTTTACAGTAATGTACTGATATAGCCCTAATAACACTTCTGCTGTCGAACGCTTGCTCGATAAAAATAGCAGGTGTTCTCATCTCTCTTTCAAATGTCCATCCCACAAAATCAAGTGCTGGACTGCATTACGAAGTCCCTCTACAAGCAATGCTGGCCTTTGCGATTTTGGATTTCATCGCTCGTTGGCTTGTCTGTGTTTTGCCCAAAGCATGGAGAGAGAGAATAAACTACAATGCTTCAGACATGACAGTTTTGGTCGTTGCGACCCAAAAAACAAAGACGAAACCTCGTATGACGATGGTCGAAGCTGTGTTCGCTACCCTCCTCTTCGATTTGGCATTGTTCGGTACCGACAACTTTTTCATCAATGCCGTGATTCGGGCGTTTACGAAATTTCAGAATAGCTGGGACAGGCCGTTTCAGTCACCGGAGGAGGCAACCAAGGAAGTTTCTGACTTTTGTGCACGGTTACAAATACAGCAGGACCCATGGATATGGGAAAAACCAATTGCAGAGTACAAGTGTCTGAATGACTTTTTCTCTCGAAAGTACTCCAATCCCCCTACAATTGGAAATGACGATATTATATCACCAGCCTGCTCAACTATCACGGTTCAAGACAACAACAAAGAACTTACCCGTCTTGTTGTGAAAGGATGCGACTACGCGTTGGAAGCGGTGGGTTTGTACCCTTCGACGGATCTTGCAGCATATGCAAAGCACCATGTTTTCCTGGGCTACCTCTCGCCGAAAGACTACCATCGATTCCATGCACCCGTGTCTGGGAAATGTATATATTGTTCAATGAAAGGAGTCGAGGTTGATTCAACATCAGTGAAGTTCTTTGGTGGTCGATTCAATATTCTGAACAAAAACAAGAGGCTGATAGTTGTGCTGGAAGCCCAAAAGGGGCGACGAGTTGCAATAGTGATAATTGGTGGAATCGGCGTCAACACGATCGAGTACGACAACAGAATTATGAATCGATGGGTTGAAAAAGGGACAGATCTAGGTACCTTTCGTGCTGGTGGGAGCGCATTCTGCCTATTTTCAAATCACCCCCTGAATCTAAACTCGAAGCTACAGTACAAGGCGGGACGTATTGGTGAATTTGAGGCCTCCTTGGACCTCCCAATGGAAGTTCTATTTGGGGAGTCCTTGGCCAATTTCTCTAGATAAAACAGGAGCATTTGAAGTAAATTACTACTACTGCTATCGATTTCAGCAGGTCGTATTGACTTGCGGATCAGCAACAAACGCTCCATCCAATGATGCATTTAAGAAAAAGAGCGCTAGGACTCTGCTGATAAGCTCTACTGTAGTAGGATTTGCGTATGACGTGAGATTCAATTGGTGCCAAAACTAAACTGCTGGATTCATGTCGCCAAGAAACGAATCTTCTGGAGTATGAATCTCAATAACCGTTACACATTAACGGTCATCTATGGTCTTGTGGATTTGCTGGGTGAAACTGTTCAACCAACCCACAGCGACAACCATGAGATCAAAACAAATAGCAAAAGGCGGGACATCGTTTCTTGCAAGTGTCATCGTTTCATTTTCTAGCTTGTTGGCATACTTTCGTGCTGCGGTATACGATGCTCTCATTTTGCACATGACGACCAGGTGGTATGCAGCCGTATTGCAGAGGTTGCCAAAACACAGCAGGGTCTTGGATGTTGGGATCGGTACAGCAGGTGCCTTGATCAATTGTTCCGAGCTAGTCAAAGAGCGCGATTTGAAAATTGTCGGCATAGATTATGACGCTGCCTATGTTACTCAAGCTACCCGCGCAGTTAAAAAAGCCGGATTGCAGGATTCGATTCAGGTGTATCAGAAGAGTGTCTATGATTTGAGTACAGAAGATGGCACATTTGATGCTGTCTACTTTTCAGGATCCTTCACTCTATTGCCGGATCCTTGTGAGGCGCTTCGAGTGGTCCGCGCATTGACCAAACATAGAGTTTTTATCACTCAAACATATCAAAGGAAAAGTCCTCCTTTGCTGGGGTACATCAAACCCTTGTTGAAGTATATCACTACCATTGATTTCGGGAAGCTAATGACTGAAGAGGAATCTCTGGATCTCTTTGCACACATCATACCAAAGGAGTGCCACATGAGACTGGTTCAGCATGAAGTTATCCAAGGCAGTATTGATACGTATCTTCAAGCGGCCTATCTCTCAATTCTAGAGCCCGTACTGTAAACAAATGATCATGCTTATACTACTTGCTATCATATGGGACCCACCTATTGCCATCGGACTGGTATATTTGCAATCAACTCCCATCTAGCAGATACTGTCTTGCAACCACAGATTATGGAGACACTTGGACAATTGAATTTAGTTGCTCTCGATACTATCTTCGAAACAGTAGTACAGAAAAAGATGGCGACAACAATCCTACTCAAAGAAAGCGGTCTTGATGAAGTATCGCAATGACATTCCTCCTAGCGATGTCCGAATTAAGGCCAGCATATATACATAGTTGGCAGCAAAGACTGTGAACAGTATCCAGAGCGGTAGGGACACTAGTGTTCTTTTTCGCAATCGAGTCTCCTTGTGTTGGAACCGAGCAACGTGCTCGGCAAGTTCGTAGTGCTTGCGGAGTTCGGCGCAGGCATCATCCCAAGAGCGCAATTTGGTGGCATCTGGTCTGCCAATACAAGAGTTTTCGTCGTGTCGATGTAGCTGCAGCTTAATCGCAGTGGCCATGCTTTCTCGATTGAATGGCTGCCAAAAGGCATCAGAAGGAATGAATTGGCCGAATGCCTCTGTAAAGACCTTGACAGTTGGAAGAGCCACTCGAACTTCGGAGGCTATAGCTTCATTGACAGTTTGACCAAATGTTTCAGTAGTTGAAGGGCATACAAAGACATCCGCCATTGTGTAAACAGAATGCAGTGATTCGCCATTTTGGTATCCCAGAAACTTTACAGGGAGCTTCAATTGTTTCACCAAGGCTTCATATGCCGGACGATCAGGACCATCGCCAACCAGCCAAAGTGCGCAACCCTTGAGCATTGGCATACAGGAAAGGAGTTCATCAACTCCCTTTTCAGGGCTCAGCCTTCCAACGCATACAAGCAAATGTGTGCACTCTGTTTCTTGTAAGAATGCCTGCTTGCGCCTTTGCCACATCTTTCCAGCTTTCGAGTGTTTGTTTCGTGGATGAAAGTTGTACTTGTCCAACCCAGTGTGACAGACGCCGGTACGAAATTGTCCTGCCTCGTTCCACTTTTTCGTAAGAACGGTCTCCGTGGCCATGGTGGGAGTCAAGATACGATCCGAAATCTCTGGAAGTATTGACATGAAAACATCAAAGAAGACCCACTTGAGGAACCTTCCCAAAGCCTTGGGGTAATGATATCCCGCATATTCAAACAAGTTGCAATGCCATGAAATAACCAGAGCTGGCTTGTGAGATCGAGACAATAGTCGAATCAGCTTGTATCCGATCAACAGCCATATTCCAGAGAAGTTCATCGGCATAACAACGTGAACAACGTCATAGGATTTGTTCATCAGGTGAATGAAATAGCCTGGAAAGATGCACATCATGGCGGCTGTTGAATTCCAAGGATTGGCATGGCTCCATACCCCATCACAATCTGGACTCAGCAAGTCAACGTCACAGTCCATCCTTGACAATCCTTCAACATAGTGACCTACCCGTCTCGCTATACCGTTGACTTGAGGAGGAACGTTTTCTGAGCATACAAGCACCTTCATTCGACTATTGGAAATCTTGGGAACAGTTGAAAATTCTTCTTGTGGTCGACACATGATCAGCTAGCTTTGCCTCACAAGGAAAAATGTCTATTTTATGAGAGAATCTTTTTTTGCCACTACGCGCTTGTGTTTCGGCAGTCAACAAACAATGAGTTTGATGGGGAATCTTCATTTTGTTGATAGGCTGCTCACAACAATTCAAAAATACCGCCTTTTGTTGGCACTTGGTGATAGATGAATGTGAGGGAATCTCCGAATCTTGCAGGAAAGAAAAAATGCATCTTTTCTGCAGTCTTGGTGACTGTAGATTCATAGATTCATACGTGGACTGGTTTGGTCACTAAATGGCTCGCTCTTTGTGTATCAAACCGTACTAGATACGCGTATATTCAACACGCTGCAGTAGCACCACAGGTATCGATAAATACTCGAGGGTCATTCTGTACGCCGTAGGTTTTGTTTAGTATATGTATGGATAGCACACTCGAATCTCATCATATTGGGACTGACCATGCAGGGCGGGAAGCTCAAATCGAATTTTCAGCGAAAAAATGAATCTTCCAGCGCATCTCCTTCCGTCAATGCGAACCAGTGCTTTGTGGCGGGATGTGTCACTGCCGTTGTGCGAGTTGACGCCAATTGTTTCATAATCTAAGTTTCATCAACACTTTTGCTTCGTCCATCCATACCAAGCAACACAAGAGAACAATGACATTCGTGGATGAAAACCCCGTCTTGTCCCTAACGTTGGCGTTCATCGCCATCTCCTTGATGTGGTCACACCTAGTGGAACGCATTCAGTTTTTGACACGCAGCAATTTGAAATACCGAATTTTGGATTTCCTTGCCTCCTTTATCTACTATGGAGCTGACATTGGCGTCACCGCCAGTCTATCGTTGGATAATCCCTCTGAGGACGTGCTGCAACGTCGCCTGAAGGGTCATGAGTATCTTAACTCAAAACTTGGTGGTGGGAGGAAACTGAACGTCCGTGGTCAAGAGTTGTCGGCCAAGTTGGTGGATTGTCGATTTTCCTTGGCCAAAGTACTCATGCCACTCTTGAGAGAGCTTGAGTTTTCCCCTGCGAAGCGCAATTTTGTCACGGAAGTGATAACCGACAAAGGAATGCATCAAGTCATTTTAGATACGGGAAAGGAGAAAACAGGGCCACTGCTGTACTGTGGTAGCGATACCGTTCATACGTTGGGGGTTAAGAGCTTCCATGCACCCATTCAAAAGGAAATCAATCGTCGAATGGTCTTGACACAAGGTGATTCTGCCTTGCGATTCTCACCCATTGCCATGAATACAGAACTAGAAAAGAACGCCAAGATGATTCTGAATATGACTGGAATGGATCAGGTTGGAACGAGAAAAGTGTATTGGCTGATGTTCGTTTCATTTGGTACCTCATCCTTCAAACTTTTCCAATATGTAGGTTCGTTATTCCCTTTCCGGTTCTGAAGCAATGGACGCAGCCTTCAAAGACGTCAGGGCTTCTACTCGTGGAGTTGGTGACTACATTGTCCGATTCTCGTCAGCATACCACGGACATGTGTCTGGGGTCGACTTTTTGAACTCCAAGAAGGTTGTTTACTTGAAAGAGTGTTCTCAAGAATCCCTTGACTTTATCGAGAAGTATCACTTTCGCATCGCTGGCGTTGTTGTCAATCCGATGCAGCATTTCACGGGAGTCAACAAGGCAAGTCCTCCAGGAGAGAAACTGACAATCGGCACTCGGCAGCGCCATGCCACCAGTAAAGAGGAGTACGCTCGCTGGTTGCATTCCTTACAGGAGAAATGTCGCTACTGCACAAAGTACTTGACCAAGATTGTCTTCATTATTGACGACATTTACTTTGCATTTCGCTCTCCTGAGTTTTTTTCCAAAGACTACTTTCGTTTCAATGGCAGGGCATTGGAGCCCGATGTCATGGTTTTGGGTAAAGGTGTTGCCGCTGGCTATCCCCTGAGCATGGTCCTCGGCCGCCGTGGCTGCTTGAATGCATACGACAAGAAGTTCCTTCTTCAGGTGAACAAAACTGTTGGCACTCTATCGGCTTGGCACGGTGGACTCGTGGCGTCCAACGTATTTTTGGAGGCTGTCAGCAAGGGGGCATTTATCGACATGCCTGCGAAGGACCAGCTTAGTGCTATGGGACAACGATTTGACGCATTTACCTCCAAGTTGAACGGAATGTACGAGAAAGAAAATCTACCTATTCGCATTCGCAATTTCAGTAACACTTTTTCGATCAATTATTTGGTGGGCAGTCTTTACAACAGTCGGTATCCACAATATCTTATGGCCGAAGGTATTTTCCTCGGAAACTACTCCACTGGAAAATTCAACTTGAATGCTGACGCCACCGATAGTGATTTGGATAGCTTGGCAGAGAAGTTTGTTGCAGCGGGCAAGAAAATGGAGGATGACGCCTATTTTGAACCGCAAAAGAACAAAATTTGGATGTTGTTGAGCCTATTGGCTCGATTCATGGTCAACTACATGAAACTTGTATACAGTCAAATAATGCTTGACAAGAAGATTGACATCGACGTTAGTCACAACCATCCTGTGAACAAGTTTGGACATTTCTGGAGCTCTGTGTTCATGATCCTTGTAGCCTATCCTCTAATTTATGCAGGATACCCTATCGAAGGATGCAAGTGGTTCTTCTTGACTCATGTTGTCCGTCAGAGCGGGCACTTCTTTTTTGAACACCAAGATAGAGACATTGAAAAGCTCAAGTTTGGCCACAAGGATGCCTCCAAGAAAGGAGCGGCCGTTTTTCTTGCCGCAGCAGCCATCGTCTATCAATACCGAAGCGAGATTTGGGCACGGCTATCTGAGTATGTGACAATCGAACTGAAGTTTGATCAGTATGTGAGCATTGTAGCTCTCTTCACGGTTGTGCCACATGCTGTGCAAATATCCTACGAGTACGGGTTTATAAGAGGACTTTCATGGCTCCTTAAAATCCTTACCGACCCATTTACCGACATTCTCGACTTTTGGGAATTTGCTGTTATCCATCCAAAGTGGTTTGTAGATCTGAAAGATCCCAAAGCTGTCTACAAGCTTGATATCGTCACGAAGAAGGTAGCGAAGCTGGAGTAATTGATTGATTTCGGTGGCTTCCGAACAGGCGCTCTGTTCCATCATTGTAAACTCCTTGTTATACGATAGATTGTTAAGAACGCTTGGAATCGTCTTCTAGCTACTATTTATCCTGCTGTCTTTGGACGGAGAGCCTCCAAGAGTTTTCGTCCTCTATCATTCTCGATGACTTTCATTGACATAAAATACCAAAACGTTTCAATGTATGGAATAAGATAAGAGCTTGCGCCAAGGGATATATAGATGCCCCAGATTGTAAGGATGACCCCCCAGTACTGCGGATCGGAAATACCAGTATTGTATGGAAAGGTTGTCACTCGACCGACCTTGTATCCGAGCTCAGTGCCATAGTAGACACCCATTGCTCCCAAAGCTTTGAAGACGGCATAATTCAGGTATTGACCGAAAGCCACAAGGAGAAGTCCAAGAACAAAGCAAGAGCAATCAGACGATGCCATTTGGTCCAACAAAATGCTGAAGTCTCCTCCGTGGAAAGAATCACGGATGGGATTCTGCAATGCGCATCGATTCAATAAATCATAAATACAAACCGAATACTGAAAAACTTTGACGGATACACCCAATTGCATAAAGCATTTCCAATAGAGGGGTTCTTGTTGGATTTTGGTCCCAAAGACGCCATTTTTGCAGTTGGCCTTGAAGTGCCCTGGGAAGTGGTACACGTAACCATATAAGAAACGCTCGATTCCTAGCAGCAGTATAGCTATAGCTGGGAAGAAATCAATTGCTGACATTCTACCGTAAAGTCCAAAGTTATCTGTGCGGTGCGGATAGGTCAGGCAGAATGACGAGAGAGAATGCTTCCACCTACAGAGGAGGATGCGACTCGTTTAGCATATTGTGCAAAACTGTGCCTGCCACCTCTTCTCCCTAGTAGAGGATCTAGAAGTCTTGATGAGAATCTTTTTCGCACGAATCTCTGTTTCACAACGCCAAGAAGAAGAGAGTACAACATCGATTCCGAATCTCCCCATAAGATTCTCATGAGATGGATGAAATGAATCTATGATTGGTGGTGACTCACGTTTGTCCCGCGCGACGATCAGTCGTTTTTATTTAGAGGTCGTATTTTTCTCGGCGAACAGATTTAGCACTCATTTTGCACCAAATATTGGGATCTGTGTTCTTCTTCTAGTACTAGTCTACTAAAGCTAGTCTTTGCTCTCAACTCGCAGACTACACCACTTTTCAATTTCCTTCTTGTCCTATCTATTTCTCCTACGACAAGCAAAACTAAGAGAGGCCTGCTGCTTGGCATCTGAAATAACTCGGTCAAGCCTCCCCACATCGTATGATGGTAAGCTCCCGTCGTTATGCTGGTTTGGGAGCACCACCTCAGATTCTCTAACAGTTACATGCGTCACAATGTCACCGCCAGAGCTCGTCCTTCGATGTCGCTTTGAAAATAGATATCGTGCCCAATGGATTTTTTTCTTCTCATTCTTGCGATTTCGCCGATAGATCGAACATGAGATGAGCAATATTGTAGCCACTCCTGAAATACTGGAAACCACTGATCTCCACTTTTTCCGAATTCCATTTCCAGGAGATCTCCTAGCGATAGATCTATCCTCCTCGGCAATTGTTGCTACAAGGATATATCCAAGAAACGTATCTCCAAATTTAGATGATTCGAGACAATGCCTGTTCAAAAGCGGTTCCAAAGCTCCAATGCCACAACACGAAAAGTGTTTACTGATCAGTTCTTGCAATGAATCTCCAGAGAGAGCATTTTCATGGTAGAAAAAAGCCCCAGCCATTCTTACCGTGAAACCTGAATCTAAGTTCTTATAAACTATGGAAGATGGAGATACATTGAATTCAAACGGGAGCAGATCAAGGGCTTCGATTCCACACTTCGTTTCCAACAAGACAGTGATGAAGTTTGTAGCTCTGTTGTGCAAATCAGATGTCATTGTCGACCCACCTTCCTGACTGTTCATCAGAGTCATTTGGATGAAATGAATTTGGAGAGATGCGGGGATACGTGTTGCCTCAGCAGCCAGCCGAATGGGTGTTGCTGAATCTGGAGTGAGATTAAATGTGGTCGAAGGAAATAGAGACGACAGTGGGGAGGGTGGATTTGGTGCAAATGTCGACATCCCTAGTGTTGAAGCCTTCTCATGCTTGGATTTTCTTCTGCACATGATACTCTGTGGTAGTTTTACTAATATCAGCAAGGCGCACAGTGGCATCGAAGCATTTCTAGTAATCACCATTTCTGTCCTGTCAACATTCTTGCCCCATGAACAGGGGCATCACAAACGTGAATCGTTCTTTCGAAAATGGCTTTTTTTGCGAGAGTAAAGCGTTGGCGTAAATTGTGCAAGTCCTATTTTGATAACAGGTCCTAAACTGATGATAACAGGGCCTAATCTGATGATAGCGAATTGGGCATGACCAGTCTCCTGAGGAAGCAGCCGACATCAATATGCCCAATTGAGGCGAAAGCAACCGTTCGGCCATATTTTTAAAAATGAACAGAAAAATTCCGCGAGCGCGTTAAACTTCGTTCCCGCCAAGTCATGATGCACAGTACAGAGTGCACGCGTGTCGGTTTTAAGAGACCTCTCAAGAAAAAGCTGTATGAGAGCCTATGGTGGTGTGCAAGGAAAGATCAAGAATTTTCAACACATTGAGTAGCTCTAGTGCCACGAATGACTCAATATCTCAAATGGCCAATGGAAAGCAACCCGCAATCACACCACTAGATTCTGAGAAGCAAACCAATATCAACTTTCAGTATAACCACAGGAAACCGAAATGGTGGAAGAATGTCTCTGGGAAGCCGACAAAGGGCCAAAAACGGGCCATGCAAGAGATTCTAATCACTCATCGACTTCCAGTTGTTCCGTATGGAGAATTCATTGAGTGGTTTGATTTTTTTCCTAAAGGGAACGACATTTGGCTTGAAATTGGTTTCGGCCAAGGTGAAAACCTACTGGCACTGGCTCACCGAAAGAGACGCGAAGCAATTTCGTTTGTCGGAGCAGAAATTCATAGACCAGGGATTGGAACAGCATGCAGGCGAATGCAAGAGGGCATAGACAATAAGAAATTCTGGAACGAGTATGAAACTTTCTCTCCAGTACAAGTTGTTGATGCAAGTGTTGATGCTTGTGATATTCTCGACGACAAGAGCATATCATCCATTGATTCAGAGCGTTCCAATCCGTACAAGAATCTTCGCCTTCATACGGGTGACGGTGTGAAACTACTTCCCTTTATACCTCCATCGTCAGTGGCAGCTGTCCTGGTAACATTCCCAGATCCTTTTCCGAAAGAGAACCAAGCGCAATGGCGTGTAGTTCAAACTCACACGGTTCTCCAGGTGCATCGAATTCTACGAGAATCTGGAACCTTCTTCTTGGCTACAGACCATGACGGATTCAACGACTGGGCGCACTGTGTCATGGAGTCAGTCAATGGAGAGACTGCTCTTTTCTGTAAGGTAGAGCCATGCCCTGATCGATTGGAATGGCTTCCTGTGGTTAGCAAATACGAAAAGAAAGGATGGAGTGAAGGTAGAAGGACAACCTTGAGCTGTTGGAGGAAAGTAAATACGAGCGGAGGCTGACCACGCTGGGGATGTGATTCTTGACTACTCTTTCATCTCTGTCATTCTGGGCGCACTATCTTCAAAAGTCCGAGCTGTTTTCTGAGATGTCCATCCACAACAACACAGGCAAAGCAGTATGCGAGAGACGACTTGGCCGTCTACCAAGAGTTGGGTTGCAAAATTATATCCCTCAACTAAGAATAAATGCCGGGCCGTTCTTCTGACTCAACCTTATGACTCAACCTTCTATTCAAGAATGGGTCTGGCAAAAAAACTGATCCAGAAAGCCGTAGCAGCCTTTAGAAAAGTATCCCGCGAATGAACCCAATTAAACAGAGGTTAGACCCATTGCACTTCTCTTCCTGTTCCATTCACTCGAATGGTGATTACTATAGAGTTTATTATATACAGCTTATTATCTAACGTAGACAGAGAGCTCGTGGTCTTCTCTCTAGCTAGTTCAGTTCGGAGTGGTCGACCCCTGACCAGTCGACTCGTCGACTCGCCACGGACGAAGTCCGTGCGCCGACAGGGTTCGAGCAGAGAAGAGGCAGAGAAGGAGGATGAGCTCCGAAGGCTGCTCCTCTTGCACAGCCTTCGGAGCTCATTCTCCTTGCATCGTCGAAACAGTGATCCTTATTAGCATAGCTAATTGACCACTGTTCCTGTTTTGCACTACTGTACAGGCAGATGGACCTCGGGATTGGGTCCAGTCCCGAGCCCATCTCACACCACAACAAACCAATGGAGAACAGTCCCTTACATTTTTGGTGTAAATAACCCGGAGGGATCGAACTTCCGCTGCAACTTATAGACGCATATATGTGTATAGCAAGCATAAAAAAAGGAAAAATTAACCCGGGGGGGAATCGAACCCCCGATCTTCCCGGTGTAAGCGGGACGTCATCACCCCTAGACCACCAGGTCAGCTGATCATGTATCAGAAAAATGGATTTAACATACCTTTACCATTGGGAACACAGCTTCCCATCCACCCATTGGTTTCCCTGCAGTGGAAACTTCCAGAGACCACAACGAGTTCTGCAACCACCAACCATGTCATCCACAGAAGCCCTTCATAAAACAAAGGACGCGATAAAATCAATTCGGCTTCGAATGCAGCCGGTCATTGAAAAGTTGAATGAAAATGGCTTTGAAAACAATACTGCGCAGGCACAGGCTACCGTTGCTCTTTCGATCGGAATGCTAAAATATATGGGTGCAAGGCTGCAAGGAAAAGATCAAGGTCGTAAAGCAGATGACCCGTTGCGTGTAGAATTGAACAACATGAAAAGAGTACTTGCTGAGATAAAAAAGAGGGGTGCGGCAAACAAGCCTGAAGCAAGTGAAAAGAAGACAATTACAGGAAAAGACGCTGTTCAAAGTGGCAGTCAAGCCATTACTGAACCACCCAGCAAATCGGCACCGAACAGTACACTGAAAACGGAAAGTTCTTCAGGGCCATCGGACTCTTCGAAAAGGGGGAAGAAAAGGAAGAGCACCGGATCAAGTACCAGTCCAAGAACGAAGCGATAAGAGCAGCTGAAACTTATATTTCAGTCCAAAGACGATTGGATTGTTCCAATGAGCTACCACCTTCAGAGCCAAGCGGATCCACACTCTTGTTGACAAGCCGCGAATGCTTCTCGTCACTTTGACAAACTACTATCAAAAGCCAATAAAGATGCAACCATTCAGTGTCTCCAACTCACTGAATCGTTATTCGAAAGGCAAACATGCCACAGAAAGGCTGCTGAACTGCATGCCCTATTTGTTGTCATGACGCTTTCCATTATTTCTACTTGGCATCGCCTAGTGATCCTCTTACGATCTAGCAACACTTGTGGTGACGAAGGTCTTTCTTCACACAATCGACATCAATTTGTTAACCGCAGCGAGAATATTAGTTCCTTGCCAGTTTGACTTTTATTTGCTGGGCTCTAGAGTTTGGAACAAAAAGGATCAATATTTTAAAACGTATTGCATTTCTACGTAGTTCAGTACTTGACTCCACGCGATCACTGAATTTCGCAACAAAAAAAACGGGGATGAGGAGTACAAATGTTAGTGCAAACATCTTCAGGACAACTTCGGGACAAGAATCGACAAGATGTCTGGGAGAGAGGACATAAGACGCAATCGGCTCGTACGATCGCTGTCATTTCACAGACCAACCAACAGAGAATTGATCAAAGAGGATGCACGCAAAGCAGTCCACCAGGCAGTAACCCAAGCTTTCCAGGCAGCTCTCTTGAAAGACAGCGTTTCGTCCACTATGGAAACTGGAATCCATGGTGGCTCTGCGAGTTATTCAAGCGACTCGCATTCTTCCTTTCATTCGCACGAGCAGGCAATGCGTCGTGGATCCAAGCTCGCACAAGTCGAAATGAATGGACTACCAGATCATTCGCGACGCCAACTGTTTCTCGAAGACATCGATGAGGGAATGACAGAAGCCATGGTAGTCCAAAAAGATGCCAAATCGAAATTCTGGTCTAGGCAAAGGAAATTGAAGAAACGGTTCAAACAGGAAGAGCAAGCGGAGAGAGAAGCATGGATGTGTGGAGTTTGCGCTCGATGTTTTTCTTCCTTTGAGGCGGCTGAACGACATGAAAATTATCATGTCAAAGAAGTCCTCGTTGACTTAGGATGGGGATCGGAAATTAGTGATAATGCATCTATATTTTCCAACAATAGTCCACCCGCAGGTCGACCGAGTAGAACTCCCGATCGGCGACAAGGGGCTTCGACACCAACAAACACAAACACGCAGCCGCGACCGGATATCCTGAGAATGTCCTCACCCCTTCAACCTTCGAACAGGGCCAATGTTCAACCATACACACCAACAATTCAGCGCAAAAAGCTTCCAACATTTCGACGAGATTCAGATGAAAGCGACTCAAACAATGAAGATCCCGCAGACGAATTCAAGCTTGCTACTTCGGCACTAGCAACTCCACATGTCACCCCTCCCGGCTTAAGGAATGTCAACAATCATCGCTTAATTGACAACATTGATGATGATAGCGCAGCGTTACTCTTTTTGTCAGATGAGGCGCTTGTAGATGTGTGTCAAAAAGCCGAACTGATGGGTCTCTTGACGGAGGATGAAAATGATGCCGAATTTGAAATTGAGTGTCTTGCTGAGGAGAAGGCCTATTATGATCTCCTCTTAAAGAGAGCGGTTCAAAGAAAACAGGATAAGACCTACCGCTTTCGCAGAGAAGGATCCAGTGCAATTAGTAAAGTTCAGAACAAGTTTGTAGACGCCTATCAACTCATGAAACAAGGAAAATCAAAACGAGGGAGCACAACGTTGGACTACTATACACGAAAGCTCAAGGGAAATTCTGAACAGGGCCTTGTCATTGATCATTCTAAGAATACTCTCTATGTCAATGTTATGGTGAAAAACTCGATCAGGGTCGTCCGTCACGAGTTGGAAAGACTGGCGAAACGCAGATGGGAGGCTTCTCAGAAGAGTGAAAATGAGGAAACTGATATCGAAAGGAAAAGGTTTCAGAAGTTCCGAGCAGCAGCGCAGGGCAACCTTGTCAAACTTGCTGGTTATGCGCTAGCCGCTGATTTTACGCCTAGAAGGGCAAGTGAAACGAAAATTGAGACTTCTTGCAGCTTGTTGATCTTGACCTCACATTGTTCTATCTGTAGATTGCTGTTCAACTATCAAACGATCTATACCGGTGCGTTCCTCTTCTTCTTACCTCATACTCCGTTGTCGCGTAACTTTTCTCTTGCATCTCACTCTTGAGACTTCCTCCACAGTCTTTTGACGCCCCGACTGAAGCGCCGTGGTGTTATCATTGAAACAGAAATCGAGTACCGAGTTGGTCCATACTTTGTTTTGGCGGTGAATATACTGAACGTACACTGGCAGCGGTTACTTAAAACAGCCAATAGAGACGTTACTGAAAGACGATCAAGGTGGAAGAAAGAAAATGAAGCCGATGACAAGCAGAAAGACTTGTCAAGACCTGCTGCTCTAGTTGTTTTATGTCTTCGATTGATGAGACTTACGAGGATAGAAGTGCTTGCACAACTCCTTGCGTGGATGTACTATCTTCATTGGGTACTCTACATGCCCATCTGCACCATGCTGTACCATTTATTTCCCAAGACTTTCCGCACGTATTTCCTGTCTAGTGTTGCTGATGGTATGTTCACTTACCTCGAGTTTCCAGATGTCAATTCATTCACTCATCACCCCTCTCTCTATTTGATCCAGAAATCTTCTATTACGTTGAGCAGAAAGGAATGCAAATGGATATTGGCATTCGAGGCTCTTCCACTCAAGCTGCCTTTATGCTCTCTGCACTCCGAGAAATTCGAGCGGATGGTAGAGAGCAGAAAAAGAAAAAGCAAGAGGGAGATACAGGTTCACAGATTGTTGTCATTGGGCCATTACTCGGACCCGCAATTAAGGAAGACAAGAGTGCCGCTCCGCCAAAGCCGGCTGGTTTTGAGATTCCTGCAAATCTTGGTTTTGTTGGGCTTGAACTTGACGTACCGGTAGGGTTCAAGCGACTCAGATGGGCATTTCTTTCCAGTGAATCATCTTTCATGCTGGAAGCTGTTTTTCGCACCGAAGTGAAGTATGAAAAGTACGTCAAAAAACCTTTGCCATCGTAGTTTGCTTGCGACTTTTGTCTCAGCTTTGCAATATTACTATTTACAGCATTACAGCAGGTCCTTGGTCAAAACACGACGAGGTAATTGGTCTTCCTGTTCTTCCAGATGGCATAGAGGAAAGCGATTTGATTGGTGCCGAAAAAGAAACTAGGTATGCAATTCGACGGCAGGAATTGATCTTTGGCCCTATCACCACAGCTTATTCTGCGTTTTATTTCTTATGAAGCTACCTGATGCCAAAGTCTGCCTTCGTCAAAGCCAATATGTGTTACGAAACTATGTACATAGAAGCGTACAATGATTATTGCTTCTGTATCAAGAAAAAAGCGCTCACGCCAGAAGTTCCCTATGGGTCGAGTTTTATCGCATGGACGAAGTTTGTGGTAATCAACAATGGCAACGATAGCTCTAGACTTATTTGCTCTGTCGAAGCAGAGTTTCCGAATGGTTCGTGTCAATTGAATGTTGGATTGCGTTTCAGCTTGTCTTGCTCAGCGAATGACTCACCGTGTTCACTTCCGCTTTTTTAATTGTGTAGGTCCGCCTTTGGTGAGTCGACAGATTCAGAGTGGTATGAAGTCTGGAGTAGGGTAAGTGAACTATTGGGCTCTCTACGGTACACTGTATATGAAAAAACTAAATTCTGTCAAATTGCAGTGAACTCTTTGTCAAAATTGGGGAGACTATAACGAAGTACGCGGATGAATATCCCTAAGGACGGAGAAACAGGGCATGAACATTGCACATATATCATAATGCTTAATCGTTCTTTTTTGTTTCCTCTTCCTTCTTTTCTTCCTCCTCTTTTCCTTCTTCCTCCTCTTCTTCAGAATAGTCAAAAAGCTCCTTCATTTCTCCCCTAACTGTAGCACACAGAAGCGATGATCCTAGGCAGGCCGGGACTAGGTACAAAAGCGCAGGCTGCGCAGCTTTGAACTGAATCATGACAAACAAGGTTGTGCCCAAACCCATGATGTAAGCGATCAGTGCCGAATGGAAGTATGGTTTTGGGAATGACGCGTGAATATCAACGTTCTTGGAAGGCATCTTGGCAAGGCTGGCATCAAATCTGAGTAGAAGAGCCAAGAAGAAACCTGATAACAAAGAGTGGCGCAACAATGAGAAAACACCAACAAAACCAGTCTCTAACCAACACACTCGGATCCAACTCACCTGGAATGACAATGTCACCCAACCCAAGTAGACTCAACTCGATCTTTCCATCGTCTTCCTTTGGAGTCAATGAACGAGGAAACAACAGCTTGATGGGACCATCGAGATTCTTGGCAACGGTTACCATGACATCGGTACCAAACACCCAGAAGATGTCATAAAAGAAAAGTCCACACAACAGAATCGCCCCAATCTTGTAGGTTCCCAAGCTGAATTTCTCAATTCCTTGCAAACAGAAACAGATTCCTAAAATATTGTTCAGAGTCCAGTGCTTTTTTTGGA
>JAAMXS010000827.1:0-21962 GCA_019693525.1 Cylindrotheca fusiformis | reverse complement strand
CGGGACTATCCTGGGAATCGATCAATGTCATCTACAATGCAAATCCGGACGCTATACGTCAGCCGGAACAAAACAAAAGAGGCTGGACAGCACTTCAAATTGCAGCTGCGTGTCCTGCTGCAGACGAAGAAGTCATATCCAACCTGGCGAATCTATACCCAGAGGCCGCTCTCGCAACTGATGCGAATGGTCGCTCAGCGCTTCATTTGGCGTGCCTAGCAGGAAAGAAATGGGGAGACGGGCTTTCCTCCCTTTTTTCTGCGAACCCGGAAGCCGTTCGCACACCAGATGACGTCGGTCTCCTTCCCTTTTACATTGCTTGTTTTCGCTATAGTGCACCATCTTCTAAATCATTATCTCGGCCAATCGCGTTGTCCCCCCAAAATCGTGGATTCAGCAAGGGCGCATCCTTTGATTTTGAGCAATCCAAAATGATTGAACAGGAAGATGCTAAGAGACTTGAAAACCTATTTCACCTCTTGAAAGCAGATCCAACGGTCCTTTTCAACAACTAATATACAAGTATTATAATAAAACGACAAGATTAGAACTTGATTTAGTAGTTTCCTTTTTTTGGTGAACAACAGTCATGTCTCTTGTTGGTCTCTAGAATTGTACATCCGAAGCCCGATTCCTTCGACTAAAATGGCATGGCTGGCGCCCTATGTTAGCAAGTCATCGTTAGATACTAGAAAAGCACTCCTGAATCCACGAAACAGAACGAGGATCTCACTTCTGATCATCCAAACAGGTCCATATTATTCCTCGATCTGGTCTCACAATCAGTGATTCGGCAGGGTTATCATGGCTAAAAAAGCACTCCAACATGTGTTGGAACAGACAATAGGGAAGTATGTAAAGAATTTGGATGCTGAGAGCCTGAACGTTGCCGTCTGGAGCGGTAAGATTGAATTGCACACTCTGGAGCTTGATGTCACCGCTGTCAACCAGGAACTTGATCGAAAAGCAGCCGAAGCTCCGAATTTGGCTCTTCCATTCAAGGTAGTATCCGGTAAATTTGAAGCCTTTCAGGTGGAAGTACCATGGTCACACCTCACAAGCCGCCCGGTCATACTGCGGGCACGTGGGTTGTCGATCCAAGTCGAACCCCACAATCGCAAGGCCCAGGCGACGCACTTCTATGCCAATGATGCCATGTCGATGGCAAATGCTCAGCAACGAAGAGACGAGTCCATAGATCTCTCCAACAAGTACAGAGAACAAGCGTATGCCGTCCGAAAACTGGCCGTGGAGGAGAGCACTTCAGGCAATTCCACCTCCTTTGGGTCTCGGCTGGTGCGAAGAATCATAGAGAACATTCAAATTGAAATCAGTGACGTCCACGTCGCTCTGGCAGATGAAGAAGGAGCCGCAGGAGTGGTTCTGGATTCGCTTTCTCTGGTCACGACAGATGAGGATGGAGTAAGAACCTTTGTGGACAGGACTGCCCATAAAGGATCCAAGCAACAAATCTTTCTCTACAAGATGCTTCAAATCCAAGGATTTGGGATCTACCTAGAGGAAAGGGAATCACGAAGTAGTGGAGGGCTTTCTCCCATTGGGGAAAATGAGAAGCCTCAGAGCTTGAACGAAACAGCCCATTCTTTTTTGCTAGCTCCATTGTCCTTCCAAGCCAAACTCCGACAAGCCGATGGAAATGTCTGTATTGACTATTCCAAGTATTTGTTGTCCAGTGAGCTTTCGGCTGTTTCTATTATGTTGTCCAGAACACAGCTGGATATTGCTCGCAGAATTGCCAGAGAAATTTCTTCGATCGAATCAAGTACGGCTCCGTTGTTCCCCGAGTACCGACCGTTGGCCAGGGTGACGCAAGCAAATGCTCGTGAATGGTGGAAGTATGCCTTTCGTTGTATTGGTCGCATGAGTGGAAGGAGTTCTTGGAAAGAGTTTCTTTTGGCGTTTCAAAAGCGGAAGGCGTACATTCCGTTGTACAAAAGGCATGCTCATAGTCCGACATGCCCCTGGATGCAACCGTTGTCGCCTGAGGA
The DNA here is from genome assembly GCA_019693525.1 of Cylindrotheca fusiformis. Classification (NCBI taxonomy): domain Eukaryota; phylum Bacillariophyta; class Bacillariophyceae; order Bacillariales; family Bacillariaceae; genus Cylindrotheca; species Cylindrotheca fusiformis. The sequence continues at coordinate 19,953 of JAAMXS010000827.1, read as the reverse complement.
GAAAATTGAAATGTCAGTTATTGAACACGATCGCACTGTTTCTATTGAAGGCTTGATGCTGTGGCGTGATATTGCGGATGCCCAAGCCGACAAAGAACGTGTAAAGCACGAGGCACATGCACGGAGCAAAGACAAAAAGTCCTATTTTTCATCCATCTTCGGGAGTGGAGGAAAAGCTTCAAGCGAAACAGAGGATGTAGACGATGATCCACCCATTAATTTGACGTTTGAGGAGCTAAGAGAGTTGGAAGAAATGTCTAAACAAAGTTTTACCGAGGAGGAACTCTCAAATGACTCAAAGTTTTGCGATGCCAATTTTGTGCTCGACGCGCTGAAGATACACTTGTCGACTTACAGCTCCCGTCCACTTGCAGCATTGAATATGGGTAAAGTTGCTGTTGCCTTCAGAGCTGCAGCGGATGGCGCTTATGGTTTCAACTTTGATCTCTCTGACTTGGAGATTCAGGACAAGGCAACCATCAGCAGCCTCTTTCCGAGTGTTTTGAGAAGTCTCAAGACAGACAATGATATGCAAGCGGATCGCGACTCAGGGGCTTTTCATTTGCAGTTGTCGAAAAGTAAGGACGGCGACCAAAAGCTTCAGGTTAAGCTTTCTGCGTTTGAAGCAGTTGCATCCCAAATCTTGTTTAGGGAGTTGAAACTGTTCGTCTCTGCATCACCAACTGCATCATCGAAAAAAGGGAATCCGGTGTTGGCCCAGTCCATGTCGGGTTCCGTCGATCTCTTTTATGATGCGGATAATGGGAAAGAAGGAGAGCTCCTCCTCGAAACAGCTGCAACCGGAGCTGTCCAAGCGCAGACTTCTGCTTACGACTTTTCCAGCGCGTTGGTCGACGCATGGAAGGAAAAGACTGAAGCAAGAGTATCCTGGGACATGGACGTTGACATCGATGCACCTATCATAATCGTCCCGGAAACCTGCAATGATCCACAAGCTAGCGTCCTTGTGCTAGATCTGGGTCGATTCCAGCTTCAATACGGAAAGGAGCGTCCAACCGAAAAAATTCAGCAGTGGTTCAAAGAGAACCCAGCCGATCATTCATTTGAGTTGTTTTTTGACAGTGGTATGGTTGCCATGAATGACTTGACCTTCAAAGTTGGAACTGCGAATGAATGGAGTGGCAAGGTTGATGCCGTAGACACACCATCTGACGAGACGTCGGTCATTGAACCCATCTCGGTCAAGCTGAGTTTTGGAATCGAGCAGACCCACAATCCTCTTGACCCACCTCGAATCTGCTGCATTGGTGTGGTTCCGTCCATTAGCCTGAGGTTTTCTCCTTCTCAAGGAAGGAAGATTTTCCCTGTCGTCGGAGCTTGGGGGGACTTCTTGCACGACCTCAGTGACGAGCGTGGACGAAAGAAGAAGGTTCTTCCGATCACATATGTTGACGAAACTCGTTCAGTCTCTTCAAAACAGAATGAAATGCAGAAGCGTGAAGAGGCTGACGTGCCCCCTGTAGTAGACGCAGATTCGAAAAAGACCGACGCCGAATATCACGCCAAGTTCTTTGTTCGCATTGGCCTTCAACGCTTGTCTGCAACAGTTTCGTTGGACAGCAAAAACAGATTGGAAGCGCATCTCGTCTCCGTGTACGCCTCAACAACACTGAGATCAAATGGAAGTTCTTCCAGTAGCCTACAAATGGGATGGTTTTGGATTCTCGACATGCTACAAACAAATTTTTCCCGCAGGCAAAGATTGCTTGTACACTCGAACCTCCCAGGATCGCCTGGGGAATTTGCTGAAGATGGGAAATACGATATGCTGGAACGTTTGATAGAGCAAGGTGTTTTTGATGAGGATTATGCAGGGTCAAATGAATTGGCAGATATAACATTTGAGCAAATCGTGTCTGGGCAAGACGAGGCAGAAGAGGACGTTGGTAGTATTCTTGATGCAAAATTCTCAAGTTTGTTCATGCACTGGAACCCTCATGCAGTCAAAGGAGTCACCGCGATGATTGAAACGTTTACAAAGCTCATGAATGAGCATGGTGATACTGGAACATTTATCTTGTCTGCCGACACTCCGTTGTCTCCTACCAATTACAGTCCCAGGATGGATGACCAGACCAGCTATGTGTCTGAAATTCTGCCTGGATCAAAATTGAAGGTGAAGGCGAAAATGGAAAGTCTTGACATCAACCTAAATTCTGCCCGTGATGACTTGCCTTTATTTATACTGACGGTTGCTCGGGTCAAGATCGATATTCTACAATCCAATGACAGCATGAAGTGTTCTCTTGGTCTTGGGGATATAAGAATGACAACACCTCCTTCGATGGGACGGACACTTCCCGAGTATCGAACTTTGCTTGGACTGGCACCGGGCCTATCTGAGAGTCTTTTGACAGTGAAATATTACCAAGGGAAAGATGCCGTGAATGGCTTGACCGGTGTCTCTCAGGGAGATAGAAATGTTGAAGCCTTTGCTGATGTTGTATTGTCCCCGATGAGGTTTGTGTTCATCCAATCTCAGGTCATGGCGCTACTTGAGTACGTTACTGAGGGCATAATGGGAGTCCTCTTTGTACAAGCAGCAACGACGGCAGCAGAAGCTGCTCTGGAGATGGCTAACTCTGTAGTTGGTGAGAAAGTGTTTTCAATCAAAGCTTCCTCGTTCGACGTCATTGTCCCACAAGCTGCGTATCGGAAGGAGACTTTTGCTGCAAATGTTGGATCACTTGGTGTTGAGTTCCGCATGTTTCCCGATGCTAGCAGCGCAGCAGAAGTCACGCTCTCTGATGTTGCCTTGAAAGACTCCAATGGCGATCTGATGCAGAACCAACCAATACGACTCTCAATAAACGTACTTATACCTCCAGCTGATGTCGGGGATATGAATGACCAGGCAATGAAAGTTGATATTGACATCTCCGAGGCTAGTTTCAGCCTATCAAGGAATCAATTTGCTCAGATACTTCATATGCAAGATGAGAATATAGCCGAGGTGGACCTTTTTTTGAGGGATGAAGAGAGTGTTGTCGTATCCCAGACAGACAAAGACACCGCAAGTTCGCAACAAACTGCAGACCTTACTCATGCTGGCGTCCAGGTAGTTGAGTCAGCTAGGAACAAGTACATCAACGTGAAAGTGAAGATTTTGGCAATGCAGCTTTGCGGGTCAGATTTAAAGGATCCGCTAATTCGGGTTACCGCTGTTGATACTGATATATCCCTGAAGTCATTCGTCGATCGCGAGGAGTTGGCTTGTGAAGTATCTCTTCACAATTTAGTATGCAATGACAGCCGATCAATTGCATCGGAACGACAATATCGTCATTTAATTGATCAGGGAAGTCAATCATCAGCTGACGGACCAGGTGATCTCTTTGTTGTAAACTACACAGCAGGAAAGGACTACACTCGAACAGAACTCCAAATTGGATCACCACAGATTGTTCTCATCCCTGATGCGCTATCTGAAATCTTGGCTTTCGTCAAGGTCGAACGAACAGCGCCAACCTCTGCCAAGGAATCCGAAGGTGTTTCTGATGACACAGAATCATTGACTTCGCATCAAGAAGTCGTGCGCGTTGCGTCCAACAGTCAGGGTGAGGGTGTTGAAGCTAGTTTGGTACAGGGAGTCAATTTGCCGTCAGGGCTTTTCACAAACACTTATTCAGTGAAGACAAAAGTTTGCAGCATAGTGCTCGTCGATTTAGGAAGCCAACTAAATAATGGCCCAACGGCTGACAAAGACAGTTCGAAAAGGAAAAGATCCCAACTGACTGAGACGGTGGTTTTGCAGGGAGTTTTTGACGCAACCTTGACCATGGAAATGGATCCGGAATCGCTCGAAACAACCAATGCTGGACTCGAAAGCCAAGCTGACGCCATGGAGATTTTTAGCGCTTTCGGGAAAGACATGCTCAGCCCTTTACAAATACTAGAGCCAGCCCAGGCGGCTGCACACGGCTCTTTGAAGACAAATATCGATGGCGGGACACAAGTTGAACTTCGCGCTGCTGCCACGACACCACTGGAATACTCGTTTTCGATGCATAATGCCGCGCTGCTCAGTGCTATACTTGATAGCCTAACCCAGTCGTTTGCTTCAGGCAATGATGGACAACACAATGGTGAGGTCAAAGGAGAGCTGAGCGAGAACGAAGCTGGTCGGATCGAAGAGCTTGCTTCAGCTCTTGAGCACACAGGGAGCGAACGGCTGCTTCAACATGAGAGTAGTAGCACAATGATGGATGATCTTTCAACCCACTCATCTGCGAATAGTTTGGCATCAACAGCACCCTCGTCGAAGAGGATCCAGGTCAAAATCACTATGCCAGAGTCGCGAATAACCATCATCAATGATTTGCAAGGTCTTGACGAGGCTTTGTTTCGAGTTTCGTTCACCAATTTCGTTGCAGGGGGTGAACTCAGTATTCCGTCTACAGAGATACGTTCTCAGAAACTGACTGTCGATTTTTATATGAATACGTCGGTTCTTGCAGACTACTTCGACAGTTCTGTGAATCTTTGGAGTAAGCTCTTAGTCAAGCCATGGGAAATCACTTTGAAAGCTATCCGAGCACCAAGTCGTCGCTTTAAGTCGCCGAGGCTTAGCTCCACAATCGACTTGGAAAGTTTCCCATGCCATATTTCCTTTTCGCAAGAATTTCTCGTGAGCCTTGCAAGTGCAACGCGAATGTGGTCTATCTATTCTGTAGCAACCACAAAAACTTCGGAGAAGGATACGATTGAAGAAAAGCAGGAGTCGTCGGATTCGAGGATAAAAAGTAGTATGGCTGCAAGTGCAGCAAGAAACCTTTTGACATCGCTTCCATACGCAATCGAAAACCATTGTGGCGCAAACGCTGTTTTCACTCTCCCAGGAGGACACATCGATCATCGTCCATGCCCACATGGTTCTGTCCAATACTTTCGATTTCAGCCCCCAAAAGGTAGGGGCCATGGTGGGAGGAGGCTGTATGGGCAGGATGTGAAGTTTGAGAAATCGGTAACTCTGACATTTGGAGAAACCGTAATTGTTATCCCGCACTTGGACTCCATGCTCCTTTCTCCCCGACAAGTACATGCTTTGTCAGGAGGGAGAGTGTTGGTCACATACGTTGTCCGAGAGGGGAAGACAACTGTAAGTGATATATTCTTGATTACAGGCCTCTTTGCTGTTTGTTTATTGTTGCTGACATCTTATCTTAATGCAGGTCCTTCATCTGACAAGTAATGTCAGCATATTGAACCATTCTTCAATCCCCTTTGCTGTTTCCATCGGTGTGGACGGGGGTAAGAAAGATATTGGAATTTGTACCGCGCACAATGAAGATAGGACAAATACAGCACTCTCTACTACAGATGGAGTTGCCACCAAGACGTCAAATAGATTCAGTGTTCCATTGGACCTACTCACTGATTTTTCCACCGATTGGGCAAGGAGTGGACAATCGTCGGTTTCGATTTCGCTATCCCCACGTCTGCTTTCTGGTGCACTGTCTCACAACTTGATTGGGGGGCTTGATATCACGCCTTCACTCCATGAGCTCTCAAAATCTCACAACAGCAGTCACATTAACAGGTTTGACGTAACTTGTCGCGTTGACTCGACCGCCACCGGCCACGTTGATCCCTTGGTTGTCCAGGTATTGCTACAGTCGACACTGATTGCGAACAAAGCTGTTTACATTGAAGTTTTTCTCCAACCACGAGCGGTCATCGAGAATGTCTTCCCCATCGGTGTAAAAGTGCGAACACCAATGCCGCACATCTTCACATCGGAGTCCAAAGAAATTGTTTCCGGCAATGAGGCTATCTACGACTTGAAGTCAGGGGGGCGCATAGAAGTTTTTACGCCCGGCCCCTCGATTGCGGTGACTTTTAAGCCTGCAGAGAGTCCTATTGCTGGTTCTTCGCTGGATTGGATGGACGGTGGTTGGATTGATCTTCCGTTAGTAGCCGAGTTCAAGCTACCTGAACCCATAACATGTCATTTCCCTTTTGCTGACAGTTCCAGCGGGGCGAATCGTTCACAGGCTCTGCGTCGGAACGAATTCTTCATTGCAGAAGGTTTCGATTGTCTCGCACAGCTCTCGGATGCAAACGGCGAAGAGAAACAAAAGGGTGCGGTTTCTCCACGCGAAGAGCTAAAGCCGAACGCCCTTTCTTTGTCTGGTTCTTTGAGAACGTTTTATGTAACAGTTTGCTACTACGGGTTCGATCACACTGGTGATATCTTGTTTGAGCAGGTTTTGCCGAAACACGACCAGATGGAAAGGAGGAAACATCCACATGGAAATCGTCCATTTGGTGCATATTCCTCTGATGGTGACTGGCGACGCCTTACTCTTCTTCCCGGGTCTGGTTCTCCTCTTCGCTTGCTACAAATGACAATGGAAGGGAATGAAGGCTTTCGCCAAACTATCGTAAGTTCTTTTGGGTTGTAATGCATGCCTGTCTCGTTTCTTAAATCTCAAATCTGTTGTAGCCTTTCTTGATAGATCAGTTGGTTATGGGTGAAGGTGCGGATAAGACACCTATATTGTGGGAAAATAAGAAGAGGAGCGGCTACTACGCTTACAGGAAAATTGTAAATGAGCACCAATCTGAAATACACGTCATACCCGAATTCATCGTTTTCAATGGAGGCAGTGATGTCGTCGTCGTAAAAGAAAGAGGGCACGAAGAACTTATTATTGAGGCTGGAAAAGCAGTCCCACTCAAATGTGCATCAAGACTTGGAGGGCTTGAAATTGCCTTGCAATTAATTCAAGTAGGGTGTCGCACGAACTTTGTCCGCGTAGACCAGCTTGGTTTAAAAGTCGTGTTTGCAACATCCCAAGCTGGGGCTAGGGTAGGAAGCATTTGCGTGCAGACTGCTATAGATCCTCGCGGTGATGCTCGTCTGGTGGTAAAGATTGGGGAGATTAACTCTGCCGGTGCTTTGAAAGTTGGTAGCCCTTCTCAGCCAGGTTTATTAAGCAACGATTTCGTTCGCTTTCGAGTGCGGTGGACAGAACTGCAGGTTGTTTTGAACGAAGGCCAAAGGAGGGGGCAGGAAATTAAGACGCGAGGAGCTACGTCGACAATCATGGGTACCTCTAGTCGACCGGAAAAGCAATCCAGCCAAGTTGAAATTGTGCAACAGCCACTCATGTGCATCAACTTTTCCCGATTCACGGTCGACTTTCAGCGAGTTTTCAAGGATCCTTCTGCAAAAACGACAAATAGCTCTCCGGAAAGATGCCAATTGTCTGTTATAGTACACAGTCTTCAAGTGAAGGATCTAACCCCTGATTCACCTTTCCCGATTGTCTTTGACTGTTCTTCAGATACGAGCTTCTTCGATTTGTGCGTTCGCACGCGGGGCCCCTTAAATGCGGATATTGTGAAAGTTGACCTGTTTGATCTTAACCTGGCTCATCTCAAAGGAAAATCTCGAAGGATCCAACTATCAACTTCAGAAGAGTATGTATGGCGGATTGTTGACCTGGTGCATCAGATTGTTTCGGCTAGTAACGAAGTGGGTGGTTTTGGTATTGTTTTGAAAGAGGATGAAGATCATGGCGGTTTCATAGTGGAAATCGAAGACAGCCGTGATTTAGACAAGAAGGATCAGTTCAAATACACTCCTCCACAGGTGGACAGATTATATGATGCGGATCTGATCAGGGTATCGCCATTTGCACTCCTCGTTAGTTTCCAGCGAAATCCAGACACTTCAAGATACAAGAAAGCACAAAACGTCAGAGGTGCGGCTTTGACAAACTACTTCACGCAACGCTTGAAGTTTTCGATTGATAAAGCCGAATTGAAGTTTGGTAGATACGAGCACCGGGGGCTGAAGGGCCCCCCTGATCGCTTGATGGAATCACTGGTGGCGGTCTATGCCGCACGCATGAAATTCAAGGTTTTAACTCTCCTCACTGCAGCCAGTTTCCAAGACTGGAAGTTCCTGGCTGCGAGAGACAATGGCGATGACGAATATGTTGAAGGCAGGAATCTTGCGCTTGTACAACGTGATCGATATTTCTGTTCTAACTTTTATGTTTCCCTCCATATAGGTGACTTGTTGAGGGCAACTGGTAATCTTGCTGGGAAATCAGCTAATCTTGTTTTCAAGAGAGTTGGTCAAGGAATGGGAAGCGGCGTTTCCAATCTCACCAACATTATAGGTGACGGAATTGAAGACGCTACCGGAAGGATTGGTGCAAGAAGAGTTGGTGCTGGTGTGAACAGCGTCATCAGTGGTGTCGGGGACGGTGTTGGGAGAACGCTGACTGGAGGTAAGCCAGTTTCCAATGATCCCATGTGATTGAATTTATCGGATTACTTGTCTCATTCTATCCATCGTAATTCAGTTGGCAGTGGAGCCGGGAAAGTTTTCAAAGGAGCTGGACAAGGGATTGGTCACGTCGTTGGCGGCGTGACTGGAGGTGCAACGCAGGTTGGCAAGGGTATCGGGAAAGGAATCACGAAAGGGGATGGTAGAGCAATGATTGATGGTATTGGAAAAGGTGCAAACCAAATCGGCGGTGGTTTAGCCCAGGGAGCCAATTCTGTGGTGAGGGGGACTGCAGATGGCGTCTTCACTGCAGGTAAAGGCATCTTTAAGGGCGTAAAGCACGTTGGTGTAGGTTTCGGAAATGCTTTCACCGGAGGAAAGAAGAAAAAGAAAGATTCTGATGATTGATACAATGAAGCACATTTATGATAGCATTTCAGCGAGTCATGATAATAAGGCTTCAATTTAGATCAAGTTCTGTTCAATGGGAATTTGTCCTTAGAACTTAGAAAGCCGCGTTTGCTTCATATAGGGTACTGAGAAAGTACATACTGTCGAAGATGAACTTTTTGATCCGTCCTTTTTTTCCCTACACAAACTTCCCTGGTGGCTTCTCATCTCAATCTCGTGCACTATCTGCTAGTATTGTGTTCTTCAATTGAGGTAGTGTGCAGATGCTCATTTGGAGTCCTCTGATCTAAGCTTTTCGATTGCGATAGAAGCGGTTTGAGTTTGGATCCAAAGACACCGGCCACAAGAGACAAGAACTGGATTTTTTGTGTTTTTACTCATATGAAGATCCTTGAAGCACTCCTCGATGCCGATGATGATGACATTGAAAGGAAGACGATTGATAAACCGAATCGCTCGTAGATAGCCCGATTTGATGGTTCTGGGAGTAGAAAGATACTGTGTTCGACGACTGTCTGGAAACCAGGGTGCTCTTGATTTTTCCCGTGTGTGTAGAATACGAGAGTCAGCAAACAACGCTTGCATTCTCTGGTAGGTTTGTCGACAGCAGGAACTAAATGCAAAAGGAAAACTATATAGAATAGTTTCAGAAAAGGATAATACATCTACTTCTATAGTAAACATGATTAGCAACAAGATTCTACTTCTTAAAGCTTGGCAACAAAGTCGATGGCATCTTGGACAGTGGCAATGGAAGCGGCTTCCTCTTCAGGAATTTCTGTATCGAACTCCTCTTCAATAGCCATGATCAGTTCAACGGTGTCAAGAGAGTCGGCTCCAAGATCATCGATGAACGAAGCTGAGGGGACAACCTTGTCAGCATCAACACCGAGTTGCTCGACAATGATTTCAGTGACCTTGTCCTCAGTCTCGCCGAAAAGAGAAGTAGCAGGGCGATTGAAAGAGGAAGCAGGAGCAAAGGCAGCAGCGCTGGCGACAAGAGCAAGAGAAAGGACGGACTTGAACATCTTGGATGGATTATAGGAGTTCTCGACCATTAAAAATTGTGGACGTCGACATTGAGGTTGCATTGAGACATGTCAAATCCTTTATATACCTCGTGATGGATGTGAATGACGTACGTAGCATCGCAGCAACGAGCTCAGCCACGCCAAAGATCGCTTACAGCAGCATCATGCACACTAACTTGCCGGTTGACGTACAGGAAAGTTGGACGTCGACGAGACTCCGATGGCACATTGCGTCAACATTTGGGTCAGACTCGACGTGTCATAGAAACCTATGACGGACGTACGAGAAGCTTCATCTGACTCATTTGAGCCTAAATAATCCCAATCACATCAGGATAGAGCCTTTTCGAGGAAATCCACGACCGATAACACAACCTGACAATGGATGCAATGCTCTCGGGATACATTTCCATGATATGCGACAATGGTGGATACTTGCGACGTATGGGGAAACACATGGAATGCGCTGACAGGTGACGTTTCAACGCCGACCAAGAATTGCGCCTACATCTGTCTTGCCGTTGTATTGACCACTTTTGTGGCCTCAAGCTTGACTGGAAACTACTCCCAAGTGGATAAGATTTGGAGTATAACTCCATTCGTCTACTGCTGGATCGTTGTAAGCGACGAGCGAACACTGCTTATGGCCATGGTGTCAACACTATGGGGTCTTCGGCTGACCTGGAACTTTAGTCGCAGAGGTGGATACAGATGGCCACCTTGGAATGGAGACGAAGATTACAGGTGGAAGTACCTTCAAGATGGTTTCTTTCTCCACATATTGGAGAATAAATTGACTGTGAGGTCCTTTATTGGTGAAATGCCAATGCATTGTCTGTTCTCGTCTGTTCTAACGCATCATTGCCCTTTTACAGTGGATCGTGTTCAACTTCTTATTTATTTCGCTATACCAAAACATCTTGCTTTTTCTCATAGCAACTCCGTCTGTCGTCGCTCATATTGCAGTGACGTCTTGTAAACAGACTGTACCACTGAACAGGTTTGACTTCGTAGCCACTGTGATGTTTCTCAGCTTCGTACTCCTTGAGTCGCTGGCAGACAACGAGCAGTACAAGTTTCAGACCGAAAAGCATCGACTGAGAAAAGAGGGCAAGCGATTGACCGGCGAATACGCAGATGGCTTCAAGCAGTCTGGGCTATTTGCCATTGTTCGAAAGCCGAATTATGCCGCTGAGCAAGGAGTTTGGATTTCATTCTACGTCTACACTTTGGGCGCTTTCAACGGATACATAATCTTCAACTGGTCACTATGTGGATGTTTAATGTTGTCCCTTCTATTTCAAGGTTCTGGCTGGTTGACAGAAAAGATTACAATTGGAAAATACCCTAAGTATGGCGATTATATGCAAGCAGTTCCGTTGTACATGCCGAACCCCCTGGCCATTCTAGGAGGGAATGTTGGATCAAAAAAAAAAAACTGAATAGGCCAGCATCAATCCCAACTATGCCGAGCCACAGTAGTAGCTGCTGTCTAATACTCTGTAACAAACTTATAATTAAGGGGGGTCCTTGCTCTCGTCACCATACCCGAAATGTAGGGGGAATTCATGTTTTTTGTTGCCAGCAGCACGTCAACAAAAGAGGGCAAACTCAAGTCAACGAAAGTAGAAAAGTGGTGAGTTCGTCGCACTGTTTTGGATACTTGCAGTAATACTACTGTTATATCAAGCTTCCGAACTCGGCACTTTGTTCAGGATCTGTCACGCTTCTGAGTCGAATACAGTCAATGCTGTTGCCGATTCGACTAAAAAGCAGAGAATGTGGATGGACAGACAGACTCGTTGTGTTGGGGAGAGGACACCCCTTAAATAATTTTTGAGGTGCGATAGTCGATTCACAAATTGGGCACTCTCGATCAGTCCGATTACTCTGCGATTGAATCCCGGAAATAAGAAACCGAAAACTCTCTGCATACTAACCGAGAAACTGAAATTTCATCAAATCGAAATATCCACAACAACAAAACGCAGCCTTCCTTATTGACACAGATATCCCCCCGCCCGAGAAACGGCTATAGCAGCGAAACTAATGACGATTCTGTATCTTTCCCGAATGACTCGCTCGGACAGCTCTCATAATCTTGGAATTCACTTTCTGGAGAGATTGCTCAGGTTGGACTGGATACAATGTCTGAAGTAACAGCGAGGCGGTTGGTTGCATCCATGCTTAACAACAAAGGTGTCATTTTGATGGAACAGCGACGATATGAAGCAGCTAAGAGATGGTTAACCCAGGCGCTTTCCATGACAAGGGAAGAAAACAGTATCGAGGACAGATCCGATTCCTACACTGAGATTCAACACCATTCGAGTGCAACCGAAGATTTCCCAGAGAAGAGTCGGTTCGGTATCAAGGCAGCCCATTCAGAGCTGTTAGATCTTCTTTCCCCTTTGAAAAATAAGTTTGACGAGAAGCCTCCTAAATACAGATCGGAGTATGACGAAGGAATGGATAGTTTCAGGGATCTCTTCCGTCTGAAGATATCGTCCAGAAACTTGGTGAGTACGATTCTTTTCAATTTGGCACGGTTGGCTCACAACCAGAAGAACTATAGGGAAGCTCGAAGCTTGTACTTTGAAGCATTGGGTTCACTTGAATCGTTTGGAATCCAAGACGAACCGATCACGATTGCTATTTTGTTCTGCACTGGCCAGATTCAGTACATCTACGATGAATATGCTGATTCCCTCAAAACATATACAGCTGCTCTCTCCTTGGCGACGTCTGTATTTGGAAAGGATTCTGTTGAAGTAGCAGCTTGTCTTAATTGTATTGGGATTTTACATTATGTGTATTCGAATGGGGACAAGAAAGCTGGTATGCGATTCCTCCTCAAGTCCCTAGAGAAGAGGCAAAAGCTTCAAGGACGAGATCATGTTGACATTGGAACCACATTGAACAACATCGGCCGATTTCGTTTCCAGGAAGAGAAGTTGGACCTCGCTCTTGAAGCGTACAAGGAAGCTCTTCGGATCCGAAGAAAGCATAATGACGAGAGTGTTGATGTTGCAGCCACTCTTTTCAAGTAAGTAAGCAAGGGACCTCCATCAAACTTCCAAACTATGATCCTCACACATTTTTTATGAATCTATTTTTTGCTTAGCATTGGTCAGGTCTACCATCACATGGGTGAGCTAGATAAAGCTCTTGGCATCTACATGGACTTCTTGAGACGTATCCATCTACACTTTGGGGAGAATCATCGTGACATTTGTATGGTGACAACATGCATCGCTCAGGTTTATCATGCAAAGAAAGATCGTGATAATGCAGTTGCGGCATTCGAGCATTCCCTACGCGTAGGACGTGTCATTCTAGGTCAAAACCATCCGGATATAGGAATCACTTTGAATCAGCTGGGAAATGTGTACTACGAAGCGGGGGATTTTGAAGCTGCATTGAAGGTGTACCACCAGGGTCTCGAGCTTGAACTCGCCATGCTGGCATTGGAAGGTGAAAATCCAAACCTCTGTGTCACATACATGAATATTGCCGAAATTCATAGGCAACGATCTGAATTCAGCGACGCGCTGGAGTACTACAAAAAGCTGTTGGCGCATCAACTAAACTACAAGAGTAGTGATCTCGACGTGGCAAGTACGCTATGTCATATCGGTGCGTTGTCGCGACTTATGTTCCCATTTCTTAATTCCTCTCTAATGCAATCTCGTTTTCTCTTCCCAGGTAACGTCTGTCAGCACCTTTGCGACTACGAGGGTGCTTTGGAAGTCAATCAAGAGTGCCTCCGACTCAGACGCGAGGCTTTGGGAGACATAGATGAAGACGTGGCCACGGCTTTAACTCAAGTAGCGTTGGTGTTGCTCGAAATGGAAAGACTTGACATTGCACTCGATGTTCTAGGGGAAGCATATCGAATCAGAAAGGCATTAAGTCCCGAAGAAACCAGAGAACTAGCATTTACGCTGTACAACATTGCCCTTATTTACCATCGTGAAGGCGAAATGGAGAAAGCGTTGGAGTTTTACTTGGAGACGTCCCGTGTTGAGGAAGCCGTTTTAGGTGACGATCATGGTGATATGAGCATTACCTTTTTCAACATTGGTCAAATCTACTACCAATGTGGCCACTTGAAATTTGCCTTGAAGAACTTTTACAAGGCTTTAGAAATCGAGCGTAGTTGCTTTGGAGTCGATCATCCCACTGTGGCGAAAACCTTGAACGAAATCGGGAACCTGCATTTACACCGGGGCGACTTGGATGGAATGATGGATTGTTACACTGATGCCCTCCGTATCTACCGAAAGGCTGGGATCAGCGATGACCATCTTCACATTTATGGCCAAAAACTATGGCGATTTGAAGTAGTTCACCCGGAAGCTGCGGCAACGGCCTGAAGGGGAATTTTCATTTTATTTCAAGCGATTGGTCGGAATTCTTAGCAACCCATGTCACTTGAGCCTCCACTGCTTTTTATCAGATGGTCGCTTAGCTTATCATAATTTCCTTTAATGAAATCAATACAATGTTATCAATAGATGATCTTGGTACAGATTTCGGGCAAGGGGGAGCAACCTGCAACTCCAACTTATTCTAAGCTATAAGCTTGCCTTGTATTGATGAAACCCAATAAATCTGCAAATACTTTTCCGATGCCAGTAAGCTCTAGCAATGACTTCTCATCCTCGGGAACTTTCCCTTTGAAACGCGAAATGATTTCTTGTGCAGATTTCACAATGTGCTGGGCTTTAACATTGTAATGCACGACATTGGTAATACAACTAGCCAAGACCTGTGGATCCGCCGCTGCCACTTGTTCTACACTCAACTCTGAAAACATCTCACGCAACCTATTCATAGCTTTGTGAACGGACGCTTCTTGACATCTCGCGTGCAACCGGGCAGCAACCAAGAGTTGAAACCTTTTTACTTCCAGCGAAGCAGTAGGATCTACCAGACTGTGCCACTTCTTTCGTATTCTCTCCTGCTCTGCTGCATCAACATCGGCCATTTTTATGAAGGCATTTGATTGTCCTTTCTTGTCGTTTTCAACTTTTTTGTTGTCTGGTTTGTTCAACGTCGACCTCTTTTGAAAGCGACTTTCTTTTTTCGGTGGAATTGGCTCGCCGCTTTTAAATGCGAAGCATGCAAAAGGATTTTCCTTATTCGGTGACGCCGAGCCATCAATCTCCTCGTCTTGGCAGTATCCTGCATTTGGTCTAGGAGACTCATCGCTGTGATCGATGCTTGCAGTCTTTTCCTTGTCATCTCTTGAGTCCAATTCTATCTTTGGACGCTTTGCTTCTGGTTCAAGAGTTTCAGTCGATGTTGGTCCCGGGGGGAAAGGCATCGTTGAAAAGGCGTGTCCCAAGTCAGTGATTCTGTCATTGTCAGTTGTGCACAGGGGTAAGAGTTATTAAGGGCTAATCTAGTATCTCTCTCCCACAGTTATTCTGAATGCCCCCAAATCTCCTAGTCGAACCAGTCAATCTTTTTGCCTTTTTCTGATTGATTCAACCGAGCCGTTCTTCCAAGACTACGTTCAAAGGTACTAATAAAGGAGCTTTCAAAGGTTGTAAGAATTGTTTAGTTCATATATTGGATCATCCCACGACAGAGCCAAGACGATAGGTTGTTACGTTCCAGATATCTGATTTCTACGAGCTTACTATTCGGAGACTTTCATATTGATTGTTCAAGGCTCCAAAGAACCATTTGCTCATCATGATATCCTCTCTACCGACTCCAATCAAGGGGAAAGCTGATTGGCGCGAGTACAAGGCTTTCAAGCTGGACAATGGGGTGACCGTGTTGACCATCCATGACAAGGAGAGTAAGACTACAGCTATGTCCTGTTGCGTCAATGTGGGAGCAGCAGCGGATCCAAGATCTCTAAGTGGTCTTGCACACTTCTGCGAACACATGTGGTAGGTCATTCAAAGTCTTTGAGTGATGTTTTCCCTTCTGTCGGCACTTGTCTAAACCCCGTCGGTTTCCTGTGTCTCTTCAGCTTTCTCGGATCCGAAAAGTACCCAGGAGAGAACGAATACAAGCGATTTCTATCAGCTCATGGCGGAAGATCCAATGCGTCAACCAGCATGCACCTCACGAACTATAAATTTGAGGTTTTGGCAGATCACGCAGAAAAAGGTGAGCAAGCGATGTGATACGTTGGTGGTTGCCTCTTTCAACTTGCCCAACACACACATTTTAAAAAGCTGTTGATATCTTTAGCAATTTCTTTATTGGGCCTTTGTTCACAGCATCGGGGACTGGCCGGTAAGTCCAATACCCAACCATAGTTTCTACTATGAGCTCTTGGATAACCTCACCTTGGAGTTGTTCTAAACATAGTGAAGTTCAGGCAGTCGACAGCGAAAACTCAAAGAACTTGGTTGCAGATGGAAGACGGAGGCTACAAATTTTGAAAGACCTTGTTGCCAAAGATCACTATTACTCCAAGTTTTCTACAGGAAATGCCAAAACACTCCCAACAGGAGACGACGAAAAGGTTCAATGGATCCGGAGCGCGTTGCTTGCATTCCATGCAAAGCACTACAGACCTGAGAATTATACAGTTGTAATAGCAGGTCCACAGTCATTGGGGACATTGGAGGAATGGGTTATATCTCGATTTTCGCAGATCCAAGAAAACCCTGCTCATGACAAAGAATCAAGTGCAATTGAAGCTCTAATCGAAGAAGGCGCAAAAGACGCCCCTCCATTTTCGTACGACGAGCCCACACCCGCTTACAATTCCCCAATGAAGAAATCGTTGGAGGGCTCTTTGCCTATCTTAGTCACAAACAAGCCACTTCGATCGATGAGAAAACTCGTTTTAATGTTCCCCATGGAATCGCACCGAAAAATCCCTGACAAGTCACCCTCGTCGTTTTTGTCCCATTTGCTGGGTCACGAAGGCGAGGGAAGCGCTTTCGCTGTCCTACAAAATCATGGTATGATTAGTTCACTGTCAGCTGGATCGAGGACAAGTGGTCCCGACTTCCAACTTTTTCAAGTGGACATGGAATTGACCGAAAAAGGCGAGCGCAATTGGAAAGAGGTCGTTGACTTAATTTTTGCGTACTGTAGATTGATCAACAAACAGCTCCAACTAGAAGTGAAGGGTGAATCGAGAGAATTCCATCGCATATGGGGAGAGACTAGCCAGTTGGACAGAATTTTCTTTGATCAAACTTCTCCTGGAGGGGTGTATGCATATGCACCAAGTCTTTGCCAGCGCATTGTTGCTTACGGAACGGAAAAATGCCTATCAGCGGGAAGTATGCTAGATGAAAGCGAAAAGACATTCCCTCTGGACCATGTTGTCGAAGTAGCCAAGCTCTTGACTCCGGATTGTTGCTTTATTGAGCGATGCAGCGAAGAAGCATGGGCACAAGCTACAACAAATGAGGAAGGTCTCAATTTCACAAAAAAGTCCGAGCAGTGGTACGGTGTTGAGTATTACACCTCTCCAATCGACAGCAAAGCGATCAATTCTTGGACTGAACATGGATCTCTGCTAGAAAAGTCCATGAATGCGACCGAGTTGAGTCTACCAAGACCAAATATGTACATTCCTCGCACTTTGGATCTCTGTGACGAGCTCCCTGATGAGGCCAAAATGCCAAGAATTGAAAAACCTGCCGACCCACCGAACCTTTTGATCAATAGTAGTTCTGGAAGGCTCTTTCACCGACTGGATGACAGATACGCTTTGCCTCAATCGAGCTTCCACATATTGATTCGAAATGCTGCAACAAACCACGTTAAGCAAAGCGATGGAGCATGGTCCCACGATACAGGCACAGGAATCAAGTCGACCATGTTGGCGCTCATTTTTAATCAAGCGATGGCCCAAGAGACCTACGATGCAGAGCTCGCTGGTCTGTACTGGTCAATGTCGTTGGGGCCATCTGGTGTTAAACTCAATTTTTTTGGTTTTTCTGATCGGCTTCCTGACTTGGCTGATAAGATTAGTGGTAAGTAATCATGGATGGCTGTGTACCGCTCTGATAATGGGTAGTAGCCTATCTAATAATGTTTCAATCAGGGGAATTTCTTGCTGGCGGATACTTGAAAGAAGCTTATTTCGTTTCTTCTAAAGACCGGGTTGTCCGAGGTCTGAAAACTTATTTTTCTTCACGGCGAGCAGACTCAAATGCATTGTACTACCGGGATGCCTTATTGGCGTCAAAAGATAGAACCATCGATGAGAGTATCGAGCTAGCTGAAAATATTGATCTACAGTCCTTGCAGGATCACCATGGCCGTATTGTTCAAAATGACGAGATTTATCTTGACTGTCTCCTAACTGGAAACGTTTCTTCAACGACAGCGAAGTCAGTCTTCTCAAGGCTCGATTCTGCAATTACTGAAGCATCGAAGGCTAGACAGAAATGCCGAGAGGCCATGTCATACATACCTGGTAGGTGGAAAACGAGTCTGCATTGAGATTGCAAGAGCACAATTCTCATCCCTTATTTTCTCATCTCATTCCAAAGCCGGCGAATTGGAAAGAAGGATTTTACCCGGCGAGGACATTGAGCTACATTTCCAGAGCAGAAATCCGCAAGAAGAAAATGGGGCTGTGATTGTCACTTTTCAATCTTCTGTGCCGGCCTTTAGAGGACAACAACTCTCGGATCCCTTGAGCCTTCAATCAACATCCTCGATTCGCTTGTTGTGCCACATGCTCAGAGAACCTCTATTCGACGAGTTGAGAACCAAACAGCAGCTGGGGTATATTGTCAGTGCTTACTACGAGAATGGTTTCTCTTCACGGCAACCGGAAGATAACCTGATGGGTCCTTCATCGGTCCCCATTGATTTTATCACGATCAACATCCTAAGTCGAAAAGTGTCGCCACCAGAAGTCGCAAATCGTATAGAAGACTTCTTGGGTAGCTTCCGTGATTTGCTTGAGAAGATGCCTGAATCCGAAATCCGGGACCACGCTGACGCACTAAGTACAAAACTATTGAAACCAGTGCAAAAGCTTATCACCGAAGCCAATAACAGCTTCTCCAAAATCCAGCTATACGGACCAGAGTGCTTTGCAGAAGTGGGGGAGGAGAAGTCTGCGATGCCTTGGAAGTCTGTCGAAGCATTGGCTGGTGGGATTCAATCGATCGGTCGAAAGGAACTCTTGGAAACTTGGGATAGAATGTTCGACCCATCCAGTCGTTGTCGCATCGTTTCTTGCGTCTACGGCAACACGTTCCCCCTTGAACCTAACAAACAAGCCTGGTCCTTCCTTGGCTGGAACCGACAAAGCACAGCAAGGATTTCCAACAACTTTTCCAAGTTGTTGGAGCATCGACAAAGGATGCATGTTTTTGACAACCAAGTGACAAGCATGGGGAAAAGACGATTTTCCACGACCAATACCTTAGCACCACGTACATTTCTTTCGTCTTCGAAACTTTCCACGAAAGTTTCCTTGGTCGGTTTGGGAGTTGTTGGATTTGCTGGGGTTGTTGGGTGGACAATGATACGTACTAGTAGTCCAAGTGGAGGATCGGCAAGAAAATGATTTTCTCGTTCATGAGGCCGTTCAAGGGTGCCTGCTTTCGACTAGACAGCTACATTAAAAGCTGTCAGTTATTATTACTTGACCATTACTCTTAGTCTAGTGGATAGAGGCATATGAACAGGAGGACCACTGAATAGCCATGGATTTTACCAGAAATCAGTCAACCGTCGGTGACCCTTTTTTTCATTTTTCGTTGCAGTAGTAGTAGTGCTGCTGCTGCTTGGAAGGGAAGAAGAAACTTCCTTGATTACCTGTCGCACAGTGGAACCATTGAGGCATGTGTCCAAATGACGGTTCAATATGATATTGTCCCCCACAATCTCCAAACTGCACAAGGGACACAAATTACGTTCTTGTTGTGGTTCCTTCGTGGTGGTGGTGGTGGCACCGGCTTCACTACTACTACTAGTAGTAGTAGTAGTGCCGGATACTTCTTTGCTCTCCGTTTTGGCAACACTGCTGGTGGTGTTGTAATTCGAATGATTTCCTTTTTTGATCAGAGGAGTAGCTCGTTGGACATTGTCCTTCGGCAATGGCCGCCGGCAGTTGATAGCAGAACTGTTGTGCTGGTGGTTGGTCAAGAATTTGTCCATTGGTTTTTGCTGCACTAATGCCGTTTCGTGAAGCAACGACGAACATCGAATCCCCAGCAGTCGACAACAAAACAAGGTGGAGATCTTTTGTTGCTGTCCTTTCGCAACCACTTCTGTCCGGACTTGGACCAAGAGTTGTTG
>JAAMXS010000825.1:0-10059 GCA_019693525.1 Cylindrotheca fusiformis | reverse complement strand
TCGACATGCAACAATTCACCAGATTTGGGCAAAATCGCAAGGTATGTTGACAATTCCGACCTATCAATGCTTCGGAACATGCTTAACAACTCATGAGTTTATTTTTTATCCCTATACAGAGCTGATGTCAGCTTTATAGTTTGATGGTTGACTTTTAGAGCAAGAACATCCATCTCCAAGGGTCAACATGCAACAATTCACCAGATTTGGGCAAAATCGCAAGGTACGTCGACGATTCCGACCTACCAATGCTTTGGAGCATGTTTAACAACTCATGGGTTTATTTTTTATCCCTATACAGAGCTGATGTCAGCTTTATAGTTTGATGGTTGACTTTTAGAGCAAGAACATCCATCTCCAAGGGTCAACATGCAACAATTCACCAGATTTGGGCAAAATCGCAAGGTACGTCGACGATTCCGACCTACCAATGCTTTGTAGCATGTTTAACAACTCATGGGTTTATTATTTATACCAATACAGAGCTTATACCAACTTTATAGTTTGATGGTCGACTTTTAGAGCAGGAAGATCCATCGCCAAGGGTTGACGTGCGACAATTCACCAGATTTGGGCAAAACCGCAAGGTACGTCGACGATTCCGACCTACCAATGCTTTGGAGCATGTTTAACAACTCATGGGTTTATTATTTATACCAATACAGAGCTTATACCAACTTTATAGTTTGATGGTCGACTTTTAGAGCAGGAAGATCCATCGCCAAGGGTTGACGTGCGACAATTCACCAGATTTGGGCAAAACTGCAAGGTATGTTGACAATTCCGACCTACTAATGCTTCGGAACATGTTTAGCAACTCATGAGCTTATTATTTTTACCAATACAGAGCTTATACCAACTTTATAGTTTGATGGTCAACTTTTAGAGCAAGAAGATCCATCTCCAAGGGTCGACGTGCGACAATTTACCAGATTTGGGCAAAATCGCAAGGTACGTTGACAATTCCGACCTACTAATGCTTTGGAACACCCTCCACAACTCATGGTTTTATTATTTATACCAATACAGAGCTTATACCAACTTTATAGTTTGATGGTTGACTTTTAGAGCAAGAAGATCCATCTCCAAGTGTCGACTTGCAACAATTCAACAGATTTGGGCAAAATCACAAGGTACGTCAACGATTCCAACCTAGTACCAACGCTTCGGAACATGTTTAACAACTCATGGGTTTATTATTTACAGAGCTGATGCCAGCTTTATGGGTTGATGGTCAACTTTTAGAGCAAAAAGTTCCATCTCCAAGGGTTGATGCTGTGGCTGCGACAATTCACCAGATTCGGGCAAAATCACAAGGTACGTCAATGATTCTGACCTACCAGTGCCTCAGAACATGTTTAACAACTCATGGGTTTATTAGTATTTATACCAATGCAGAGGAGCTTAGACTGGTCACAAATCAGATGATGTCTAGTTTATTCGACATTCAGGCTCATGTAAGTGGTGCACTCACCACTGGGTGCTGCTCAACTTGCTTTCCAGATTTTCCCTCACAGATTTCCACAATACTTTGTCATTGAGGGGTACAAACTCAGTCGATCTCTTTTTCTTCTTGTTCTTCTGTAATTCTTCATCGGTAAATGATTCAGGGAGATGCTGAAGTGACTCGTCATTCAAAAGTTTAGAATTTGCCTTGACAAGTTCTTCAGTCCAGGCAAGCCAGATGTAGGCCCACTCATTTCTGGGTCGGAGTGCCATCACATGTTTGTTCCGATGGTCAAATAGCTGTGATGCTGGTTGGAGAAGGTATGCGAGGATGGAGGTGTTTATGGAAGCCAGTGGGACGATGCGAATCACTGGAACGTATCCTCTGGTGGTCCGTTCATATTTCATGCAGTATTTGTCAGTCAGCATCGATGTGATTGTTCCCGGTACTTTGTTCTCTGTCTGCTCATCAACGACATGGACAAGGGCATACAGTACAGTCTCTCCTGTTTCTTCGTCTTTCTTTTTGTAGAACCCCAACGCTCTTCCAGGATGGCAACCATCTTCCCATTGTATGTCTACAAAGTCGAACCATGGTCCCTGACTCTGTCGGTAGTTTGGCCATGCCCGAATGCGTGTGTCATTTCTTATGATAACCTCATTGTATATTTCAAAGTGATCAATAAGTGGCTCGTTCTCCAGAAGGTAAGATACAACAATGTCATCGGGTCTGCCAGTTGCAGCTGTACAATCACTTATGTTGCCCTTTCGATCCAGTGATACCACTGTCCCCTCTCGTCCAACTCGTGAGATTTTGAAATGTGGGATTCTCCTCGTCACATCATCTTTAGTAGTAGGATGTGGTGGTGGTGGTTCTTGTTGATGGTGGATTGGTGTTTCAGCAGAAGCAGCAGCCTCGTCTGAAATGTATTGCTGTTCCAATGTTTCACCTACTTTGTCAAGGACTAGTCTATCCCCAATTCGGGAGCATGTTTGTCTCTCAAAGGTTTCAGTTCCTCGCTGCTGGGCAGTTGATGAGATACCCTTTGCTTCTGTCTTCAAGAGTCTCTCCCCCAATTCAGTGGATGAATGCATTGGCGACAGCAAGGCATCATAATTCAAACCAATCCTCAGCTGTGCATGGATCTTGGTCGTTCTTGAATCAACCGAATTTACACCCCGGAAGGTGAATCGTTCAAAATAGAGGACTATTAGCCTCCCTCCATTTTCAATGGCCTCCTGCATTTTGTCATCCCGCAGATGGGATGGCAAGGTGGATGAATATTTGCAGAAAGCATGGAACGTCAGCACTAGCTCCAGGAATGCTGAAAGGTTCTCTGTGTCACAAAGGACTGCACTGGTAGGGCCAACTCCTTCTGTTTTTGGCTTCTCTCTGTGATGTTTGTCGACCGTACCCCTCACACCCACAAATCTCATTTTGCTGAGAATATGGTGCTTCTCATAAACTGAAAACATTGCTTGTCCTACCCGGGTTTTAATATCACCAGGAACTTCATAGTGGCGGCCTCTGTCAAAATAATGACCCTCGATGTCAGTGGCTGGGTACGACTTTGGGTATTCCTTCCCAGCCAATTTCGGAGTGACATTAACAATGAGCTGGTGTATCTGTAAGTCATCAAGATTGTTTAACTCTTCCAGGTCAAATCCATGACGGCCGAGATGTTCCAAAACAAGCATGACACCATCATAATCATTTTTTGTTATGTCATTGTTGAAGAAGCGCTCGTAGTACATTGGGTAGTCTTCCGGGATGCCCTGCTGCTGCTGCTCCTCAGAGGAGGATGATCCTCTTTTTTTGTTCAAATCTGCCGTCCCTTTCTTTTTCTTGGACATTTTGCTCTTTGTTGGCTCTGGGTCTGGTGGGGGGAACCATTTGTATTTTTGGATCTGCCGTTCATGGCCTTTCCCTATGACATCACGGACTGATGGAAGTTGCAGAGACAGGGCAAGCATGAGAATTGTACCCACCCTCTCCGAAGATGTCATTAGGGTCTGCCTGGAGAACCCAATCCCCACCCGCATCCGTGGGTAGTCATACCTGACTGAAGACCTACCCGAAAGGAGGAGCTTGCGGACAACTGTTTCATACACAGACCGTTCCTTTGGCTGCAGTCCACCAAAGACAGACTCCCCTATGTACTTTATAAGTCCAGCCTCTGTTCCGTGCATGAAATCATCAAAGGTTGCATCATAAACACCTGAGGTCCAGGCTCCAAAGCACATCCCATCAAACGCATTGTTGATCGCATGAGTTGTGTATGGCCGACTGAGGATCTGTTTCATGACCTTTCTCTGGTTCAATAGAAATTTCATTTCACGGGAGTCTTCCCGCATAGCTCTTTCCTTATTGTGGATACTTGGCTCTTCATCTACCACCCTTTGAAGGTCCTCTGTACTTGCAAGTGCCATTGATGTCAATTGCCCAATCAGGTCAACATTCACCTCAACGCATTCTTGCATGGGATCATCAACTGACAGATATGAACACATGCAAGACCGGTGTACCCGCCCAGCCCCACCTGCATTTGCCTTTGCTCGAGCACATAAAGTGTCTTGTGACAGCTGGTCACCCATGATTATCATGAGAGGTACTCGAGCCTTCAGCTTTGCCAAAGTACCATCCTCTCTGTTGAATTGTATGGTTGGGGGATTCTGTTGAGCCTCCTTTACTTCGGCAAGAATGGCCCCCAAACAGTTATGATAGAACTGCAGGGAGGTTTCGCTATCCTTTTCCTTTATATTGTCTGATGATGGCACAAAGCCCAAGTGTCTCCACGACCGTCGGTCTTCCCTCTTCTCTTGAGTGAAATTTGCAAGGGAGAAGAGGACAGGTTCCAGGGGATATCGTTGATAGGCATCACATCCGGTCTTGTCCATGTATAGGATTAGAGGAAGGAAACATTCATTATTTGGGTCTATTCTGAGTTTACGGTATGTTTCACTGGCCCATTTTGTATCCAGGAGATTGGTACCCGTGGAATAATCCTTGTCTGGGTCAAAGTATTCAATGTCGCCCTGACGACAGTCAACCAAGTCCTGAAGCATCTTTGCAAATGGGAAGGAAAAAACCGTACAGTCACTGATAGTGTTTGTCTGAACACTTGGGCAACCAAACTTGTTTTGCATCCGCTTAAGAAAAACGTCCCTACCTATGGCCTGCTTTATGACATCAAATCCGTTTTTTTTCTGCTTCCTCAAAAGGGCAAGCAAACGGTCATATGCATTCCTGGGTGCCCCGAAACTATCCATGAGAGTAATTAAATCATAGGATCCCTCCTCTTCTATGGAGATTCTGTTCCTGTTCAAACGTGTGGCAAAAGAGATATTCGGAGTTGGGCCTTCTGGCATTGGATGGTCTGTTGGAGCATCTGGTGGTAGGTCGTTGTCTTCTTCCATTAAGGCAGCACTGTTTACATCATTGTCGTTGCCTAACTGCTGCCCATCTTGGAAAATTAAGTCAGGTCCAGGAGGAGGATTGGTAGGATAATACTCAAAGAACAACTCCTCATCTTCATCTTGTTCCTCTTCTTGTTCCCTCAATTCAGCTCCTCCTTCTTCACGATCATATAAATCAGGATTTTCAAAAAGGGATTGCACCAGAAGATTATCATCAGACTCCCTTTGGAGCACCTCTCTTGCATCGCCATGTGGACCAGTTTCATTACCCAGCATCAGGCTGCCGCCGACATCATTGTCGTCATACCCAAGGAGGTTGCCAAATGACTCATCCTGCTCCTCTGCCATGGTTGTTTCCAGTAAAGAAAAGGAGGAACACTGTTCTGTGTTTCCTGGGATACTAATAGGAACAGTATTGGATGTTGTTTCCTTATTGCCACAGTTGCCATAAGAGGTGGGCTCCTCGAGTGAACGCAAGAATAAACGCTGGCGTTCCCTTTCTTCCTCAGCCAGTTTCTGTCTCTTCTCAGCCTTGTTCAGCCAAGTGGATCCTCTCCCATTATTCCCCATGATAAAAAAGGAACTAGACTATAGGAACCAGAGTGGTGTCGGCTGTTTTTTCATAAAGTAAGTTGTGTGGGTATTCGGGCTCTACAACATACAAGGCTTACATTTTTTGGCGCCTACCAAAATTTTGTATGAATGTGAGGGACTCAGTATTCCAGTGGGGTTGGCAATTCTGTACCACATTTTGGGAAATAATGCACTTCATTTCGCTCCAAAAATGATGGGTTATTGCGCGCACTGCTATCAGTAGGTGCTCTGCTGATCAGTACGAAGAATCCGAACTCTGCAATTTGCAGTTCAAATCTTCCCCCCCTGCATCATTAAGTGTGAGTTTTGAACTCATCTCACAAGTGTCAGTTGCGTGCTGAACGGAAAAAATTGTTCTTCTCGTCATTTTTTTTTCAGCATCAAACTCGGTGTGGACAATCCTATCCAATCTATTTCACAAATCCAGGCCAGAATTGCATTTCATCAGACCATGCCGACCTTTCCAGCTGACAACAACAATGTCCACAATCGAACTTTGTCTTCTTCTAGTTCTGTGTCTGTGACAAGGGCCATGAAAGACGTAAGTGGAATAGACCGTGATTTAAAGACTCTTTCAAAGTTTGTGCAAGGAAAACTCTTTGTTCATGTAATTCATGACTTGAAAGGTGGTGACAAGAAGAATGATGACATGTCCGATCAGGGACGCCTCTTCAAACAGTTTGCAAAATTCTTCAAGTCGCTGGAGAACAGGCATAAGATCAAGAACAAGCACATTCAGGGTGCTAATGACGAGAATTTAGATGCGTATCTTCAACACATTTGGAACAAGGGGAGTATCCCAAAATACCTAGCTGCCGAAAAGTCAAATGTATATGCTTCTATATACCTCAGTTTCCAAAGTGAGCACAGACTGTTTTGATTTTGTTCTTGATTCTTCTATTACATCTTTTTGTCATTTACCAACACTGAAATTGGTGTCTTTGTCATTCTCGTGTTCCAACACAAATCAGAAATGATAACTGATTGCCTGATGAAGGACCTTCCTATTCCTGCATATGAAACGTTCGAACACAAGACAACTCTTCCAAGACGATACTTTTTTTTCTTTGACACATTTGTTCAAGCTGGAAGGCATAACAAGGAGGCCTGGACCAAGGGGACTAATGCAGTGGAGAAGTGGGGAGAACAGGTCATTCCAGGAACCAACCCACCGGAAATAGCCAAGACAATTGAGTTCCATCGTTTTGGAACATGTGCACTTGAAGCCCATGTCCTCACCACCATCCAGGAAAACTATTTTCTCTGGATATTCCAGTGCCTGACAAGTACCGCTATTGTCAAACCATCATGGGATGATAAGGTGAACCATTTCAAAACAGAGTATGACATCGACTGGGTTGCAGCACAGAGCCGTTTGGGCCCCTCTGACATCTTGTGTGGATCAGACACTCCTGGAGCTTTGAACGCTGTTCCCGAAAGAATTGCACTGAAATATAGTGGTCCTGCAGAATACGAGGATGATGCTAACACCAGCAGTGAGGAGGATGATGATGATGAGTCCCCCTCCAGCAGCACCAGTGACACCAGAAAGGTGCCAGATGCACCAGTGTTTTCAATTGTTGAAAAGAAAAACAATTTGATTGGCTACACCAGGGCACGCCGTCAGGAGTTTACAGCTTTCAAACAGATATTGGGGAAGTGCACTGTACAACAACACCAGAGGAAACTTGCCTGGATGAGAGAGTGGATCCCTAAAGTGCGTGGTTGCTCTGGAGATGAGGAAGAAAACGTGACAGAGGAGCAGGTGCTGCAGGCTGTGGCTGCTTCAAAGTATATATTGAAACAACTCACTGACATATACGAAGATCCCATCAAGGCTTTTGATGATGGAAAATTTGAGAAGGGAAGAGAGAAGGAGAGACCTAAGAAGAGGAGAAAGATGGATGCAAACAAGACAAAGCAGTCAGATGCTAAGCTTGCCAGGTTCATGAAAAAGAAAGAAGAGTTGGACAGGAAGGAGCAATCTGGTATTACCCTGGCTGCGGAACGACTTTACAAGGAGTTGAAGAAGGACCACATGGCAGCTGCAGTGGAGGACGATGAACTTCAGCCTGTAGTGATGAAAAGCGACAAATTGATGAACCAGTTGATGCATGTGGGTTTATGTTGAATTCGTAGTATGTGTAAACAGAAACGTCATTAGTAAGATTTTCATATCCAAATAGTCAACAATATATTCTGATAAAATCTATTAGTTTGCCACTCTCTGTTGTCAATTCATAAACCATGTTGACAATCGTGAGTCCATTTCACCTGATAAAAATACTGCCTGCTAATTATGCTTCACTGGGACAAATTCAGTGATAATTTGGAATGAGTGGTTAAAGTGTGACATAATTGAAACATATAGGTTGGGAAAATGTACGGTCAAATTCTGTATCAATTATGCCATGTCTTTCATTCGTGTATGGGAATCAATATGTACCTGAAAGATTCTCCGTTAATGAACAATTATTTAAAAATGTTCCAATTTTCCGAAAATGTGTTCCGGACAGATCGTGAATGAGAGCTTTTTTGAAAAATGATTTAAGGATATGTTGACCTATGATTAGGCCAGAATAAAATGAAAAAACTCTTGGCCGGGTCCCCGATGTATTGAAAATGCTTTCTACTTCTTCTTGGTGTTCCCTTTCTGACTTTGCTATCACTTTGCCACTGAATGAAAGGACCATTCTGCCACTGCATGATACAACGACCATTTTGCCACTGGATGAAACAAAGACCATTTTGTTGAACTCTCAGTTCAGTCTTTGGTGCAAACTGTTGCTCTTGTATGGGACCATTTGAGCTCGAACTAACTTGCTCTGCCAACGCATCACCAAACTGCGATCTCGCTTCCTGTTGCATTCATCGATTGCAAAGGAGCTGTTGGGATGTTTGCCTAATCATAGTCACTGTCTGTCCAATACAACCAGTAGCTAATCGCAAAAACATTGACTCTTTGAATGTCATCTTCCAAGATCTTAAATCACGTTGTTGTCACCATTGTCACAAGCAGAGATTCAAATAGTGTCATTTTGGTGTCCTTCAACAATCAACCATCTGCAGCAACTTGGGGTAATTTGTCTGTTTTCGTACGACATACAGACGTTCGGGCATTGCACCTTGGAACATTAAGAAATCTCTAACGTTTTTCACGCCAGCCTGGTCTGGTGTCAATAGGTGGCAAACAGACGGAGATTTAAATCCGTAAAGAGCTCGTATGGAATTCTCAAGCTGCATACTTCCAAAATTCTAGGTTTGTCCCAAAAAAACATTTCAGGTTTTGAAATTCCTAGTATACTGACCTCTGTTTCACGATTGGACACCACAAAAAAACAGTTTGTGAAGAGAACACAAAACAGAAATCACTTGGTGTATGTCACCTCTTGCTCTCTTAGCAAGGAACAAACCTTTTGCAACAACACCATGGAATTCTTCAGCACATTTCCTATCCAATGGTTTCTTGTCCTCTTTCTCAAACAAGTTGTTAGTTGCAGGAGTTGAAGAGACATCAGTTGATTTCATTTTTACCGAAAAATCTTCAATCATTTTTTTCACATAGTCATCCATTCGAACTTTCAATTTTCCTTTGCACGTGAAATCGAATGTCATTCCAAGATACTCATGTATCTTTCCTCCTCGTGTAGATTTCACTTCGCCAACAGAACCATATTTTTGATTCATCCAATTTTTGAACTTGTCGTTCACTTTCGAATTCACATGGCTCCTCGCCATAATATCGTCAACATGAAATCGTATCGTATGCTGTTTTCCGACTTTCATCCTATTCGCGATACAAGGATCATAGTCGTTAAACACAAACCCAATTCCTTCCAAATCTTTTTGGAATTTCTGATACCAAAGTACTAGTGCTGGGTGCTTGCAACATGCCATAAATCGCTTTCAACACAGCGACATAGACAACTTTCTTTCCAAGAACGAAATTCTTGTATGTTTGTGGATCCAATTCAACCAATAGATCCACCAGCACTCCTGTAATCTTCATGATCACTCGATCTTTGCCTTCTTTCCGTTCAGGCATCTGGGTTTGAATAAAAGCATTCGGAACATCTGCGGTCATCACATCACAACCTTCATGTGCTGCATCGATAGTAGCAGTCAGAAAAACACCTTCCAAACTTGCTGTTGTTGAAACAAACTACTTGACCATAGTCTCAGTTTAAGCTCTTCACTAGGCTAATCATAACCAATATCAGGTTAAACCGGAAGGCTACAGTAAAAAGTGTGATTTACCTAGTATGACTAAAATGCATTTTCCACATTCTTTCTCCGCCATTCATCCTTCCACATCAGTTACCACTTACTCAGCAACCAACCACATACGTATCCATATGACTCAACAGATTCTCCAACAGATTCGTCCGTCTGTCCATCTGTCCATACCTTCCAACACACTCCTTCGCACAAGCATCAAAAAACCATTTGATCTTGTGTGTATCAATCTTCATCTTTATCCAGTGTCAGCTCAATCTTTTTGATCTTTACCCAAGCTGCACACAATTTCAATTCTCTTTCTAACGCATTTTTCCGCGTCCAGACACATATCCAGCATCCATTTTTCATTTCTTTTTTCACACA
>JAAMXS010000822.1:0-10489 GCA_019693525.1 Cylindrotheca fusiformis | reverse complement strand
CTGCGATTTGGCAAGAATCAATATTTCCGCGAATGACTCCCGCGCATGCTACAACAAGAGTGAAAGCGCCATTGGTCTCTGCGGCTGGGATGTGCCGCATGTTTTTTTGTTGCGACATGTCCATATGCCAATGATCAAAAGTCGATCTATAGGACTTGATGACTGCCGAACCAGAAGGCAAACCCATCACATTGGTGTCAATGAGGGAGCGAATCAGGTTTTTGGAGAAGACCAAAATTAGTCATCTTTGATGGAATAGTCCGGCTGTAAGCACAGTCGCGTACATTTCTACGAAGCCATCAGTTTTCAAACTTTTTATTCTTCGCTTGTCACCCCAAACTTCGACTGGCATTGCGGATTTTGTCCTCAGAATCCGAACTCGCTCAACCTCATAGTCCTTTATTCTCATCCACTGACTGATGTGACAAGTCTTTGATGCTTTTGTGAACCCCTTCTCTTCCATTAATTCTTTCATCCCTTTGCATCCCGAACCGCCCAGGTGGCAATACCAGAAGCACATTCTTATTATTTCTTTCTTTTCCCAACTACAATTACGACTATGCCCTCATTGTCGTCCTTGAATATGATGGATGCCAACAAGAACAAGCGTCGCCGACGTCGCAGTGATTCTGCTGGTTCGGAAGGTTCCGATGATTCCGAGCAGCATCCAGCTGCAACAACAACAGCAACACCAGAATCACCCAAGATTGTTGTCAAGAATCGACGCCGACGTCGAAAGGGTCGTCGATCCAAGAAACATCAAGAACACGAAGAAGGAAATAATAATAACTTTCCCAAACCATCTGAATATGTCGCATTGGACTGTGAAATGGTGGGTGTTGGAGAAAGTGGACAACATTCTTCTGTGGCCCGTGTCACTGTCATTGATTGGTCCGGCACGGTCCTATTCGATCAAGTGATTCAACAGACAGAACCTGTGACCGATTATAGGACCTTTGTTTCTGGCATTACACCACAAATGATCCAAGATGCCACTATATCACTAACGGAATGTCAAGAAATTGTGACATCCATTTTACAGGGCCATATTCTGGTCGGACATGCCCTCAAGAATGATCTGAGAGCTTTGGGAATCACCCATCCTTGGTGGTTGACTCGGGACACTGCAAAGTACGAACCATTTATGAAAGTTCGATTCGATGATGGAATTTTGTGGCCCCGCAAACTCAAGGATCTGGTCCATGAAAAATTGCAACACGAAATTCAAGTACCGGGTCGGCCACACTGTCCCTATGAGGATGCCATGGCCGCACTGGATCTATACCGTACCGTTCGGTCGAAATGGGAAAGTGTCATGGTCTACAAGATTGAAAAGACGAAACAAATTCGACAACAGCAGCTCGAACCACAGGTGTTGGAACAACAATAACCTCTCTCTTTTTTTATTTTTTAAATCGAGTCGGGAAGAAGAGCAGCAGCATTGTCAGCAGCAATCCTTCAAAAACTTTGCACAAATGAACGTTATCAACTACCACCACACAAAAAGACCAATTGCTGAACAAGAAAACAATGACATGTATCAATAGAAACTGAAAACGAAAGACACTGACTATAAATCAATAAGATGCGCTTTCTCCTTCCCCCCCAATTGGTATCATGTTTTATGTCTCTTCATTCTCAAAAGACAGCCATCGATACTAGCATCATTCCGCTATTGTTACTACCTTGAGCACATTGTTCCTGACTTTCGACACAGAGACGAATGGCAGAAGGAGGTGCAATCTCCGATTCCAGGACGTACCAGTACGAGTGATAAAAGGCGGGAAAATTCCACATACAGGATGCCCAATGATTGTCATTGTCCACAACAACCAGCGTTCCCGCAGGGATCCTGTTCGTTTCAGGAGATTCTGCTGTCGAATGCTGATGGAGGATATCGATTTGAATACTATCAAACGGTCGAATCTGACCGAATCCAAAAAATATGGCTTGTGCAGTTCCAGTCGATTGTGGCGGCAACAAGACATTATCCATCGTGGTGTTGGTGGTATTGGCCGTGACAATCCCAATGGTGGTGGTTGCAACACTGTTGTTGTCCTTCTTCTTTGTACTACAACAGGGCAATGGGATACTTCCTTGACGATCTTGTCGCAACGGATCTTGCTTACCAAGGTATGTGATATTGAACGGTGATGACATCAAGACACCATTAGCACTAGTATGGAATGATGCAGATTGCTGCTGTTGTGAATTCTGTGGAACTTCCAACGTCCAAGACATCGAGGGAGAACGAAACTTGTCACCACCACCACCACCACCACCACCAATAATACGGCTTTGTATCAACCTCTTTTCTTTGGTTTCATTGCCACAGTGCCAAGTAAAATCTGATTTGCGTGTAGTATTAGTAGTAGTTGGAGTATCCTCCTTGTTCTTCTCATGGTTGGTTTTTCCATGGACCAAATGTAACAATAAGAAAGCAACAATTGAATGGCCCAATTCGTTAATGTGCATCCAATCGGCAGAGTACAAAATTTGAGTATCCTCCCAACTTGGGAACTTCATTTCGTGAATGTAGGATATTAGATTGACATGACCCAGAACAAAATCAAATTCCCTTGCAATTTGTTCATGTGCTACAAAGACTGGATTGATAATCGTTTTGGATTCATCCAATCGAAATGCTGGCCATAAATAGACGAGTATGACTTTGGGTGGTTCCGGTTTCATCCGTTCCACTTGTTGCAACCAAGCTAGCAATGCGGATTGTTGTTGTTGTTGTTGTTTTTGCAATTGTTGTTGTTGTTCCCCATCATTGATTGCAAATTCCCACAACAGCAAATCGACATTCTTTGGAAGAAAATTCTCTGCAAACATGGCACTGTGCAAGGAATTTCGATTGCCATGACTTCGATCCACAACTTGCGAGGAGGACCGTACGAGAATTGATCTTGTGGTGAGGTACTGATAATATTTGGTAAAATATCGATCCTCCAATCGTACACCACCCGCTCCAGCACTGGAAGATCCACCATTGACACAAATCGTAAAAGTATCATTTGTACTACTACTACTACTGGAACCAATCGATTCTAGTAGCTCTTGATGTGTTGTCATGTTGTATATTTCCAATGTAGTTTGCTCGTTTGGATCTGGCAAAACCTGAAACAGAGTGTCCAGCAACTCGTCTGAAGATGTTGCTATTGTTGTTGTGCTGTTCATGATGGATTGGAGAGTCTCCGTGATGTTCATTCGTCCACTAGTAGTAGTAGTCGTCGTGGGCTGTTGTTGTTGTTGTTGTTCATTCTTCTGCTTCTTTTTTTCCCTGGAGGCTGTGGTGCCGTCCAGTGGACGATCCATTGTCACCTGTTCTTGAGCATCGATCCACAATCCTCCCATCAGCATGACAACGAC
This sequence comes from Cylindrotheca fusiformis, assembly GCA_019693525.1. Lineage (NCBI taxonomy): Eukaryota > Bacillariophyta > Bacillariophyceae > Bacillariales > Bacillariaceae > Cylindrotheca > Cylindrotheca fusiformis. The sequence continues at coordinate 7,114 of JAAMXS010000822.1, read as the reverse complement.
GACGAACAGAAACGCTCGAACCCGGCGATGACCATCGCTACGAGTCTGGTGCCCGTACGAAGAACTGCTCCTGCCGTCCTCGTTGTTGTCATCACAATCATGTCTTTGTGATGGGAGAATGCGCTTCATTGCAAGAAAGGTTGTAGCAGCAGCAGCAGCAGCATCATTGTGCTATTCTTTATGTAAATAGTATATAGGAAAGAGAAAGATGGCGAAGCTTCCATCAGACTCTCATTGCTGGCACAAAAGCCGAGGCCAGGTTTGCAGAAATGGAGAGGGGGAGAGGAGGAGGATGACGATGGCGAGCAATATAACGACTAACAAAGTCCTTCTGCCATTAAAATGTTGAGATAAAAACCCCTGGCCCAAGCTGAACATTGAATAGAATAGAGTAAACAAACTACTATGGATTGGTACGATACACTATTAAAATTACAAGAGTTTGATGTATGCTCACCAGACAAGAGTAACATCTCTAAAACATGTCAGCCATTTGCTTCTTCATTCGCGTGTACTGTATAGGGACAGGATCCACTGTTGACAGCAGCAGCTGTTGTTGAATGATGACGACAATCCGTGACGATACTTCCCAAAATCAATTTTTCCATTCGGTGCCATGAACGATGTCTCGACATGGCAATGAACCGACCCTGCTGGGCAATGGAATGCCGTTCTTTTTCATGACTCAAATAATACTTGGCCAACGAAATGAGGCTTTCCGCATTGTGAAATTCGACAATGGACGTTCCATTCTTCAAACCCAAATCTGATAATGTGATCATTTGATCCGTCATGACCATTGCACCAGATATCAAGGCTTCGTACAAACGAAAATGATCTTCCCACTCGTCCCGTTGTGTGACGACGACAATTTTTGTATCGAGCATGGCTTGAACGTAGGCAACTTGGGGTTGTCTTCGTCCCAACACATCGGCCGTTCCAGTAATGCCACAAAAAATATTATACGAGGAGCCCGTTGACAATTCGTCTTCAAGAATTTGGCTGACCCGATCTCGTAGAGCATTTTGAAATTGTCGAATTCCCGTACTTCCATCACTGGGCCAATAATGTGCTACATCGACGGATCGATTCCAAAGTCGTTCAATAGGATCTTGTAATTTTGTATTGTTGTAATCTTGTAGGAGTTGTTGTTCCGTCACGTTGACTATATCTGTCCGTACAATCAATGGCATTTGAGCATAATTCACATTGTTGTGTCGTAATACTTTTCGTCCCAATTCGACCCAATTGGTATTGTTGGCGTTGAAATATCGATCCACTACGACGGATCGTTTCGTATAAAAGACAAAGTCCGATCCCATGGCCTTTTCCAGATTTAAACATCGTTGAAATGTTCGTTCGTCACTAAAGTCCACCACAAAGACGGGCCATTGCAGTGGGAGCAATTGTCTACTACTACTAGTAGCAGCAGATGTTGCCGTGGCATTTGTGATATCCATATTTCGTTCTCGTCGTTGTTCTTGTGCGAGGAGTACCTTTTTGGTAAATCGTTTGCACCAAATGCGTTCGCTTGCCTTGACATCGGTCAACCAAACGGCATTCGGATTGTAAAACCGTTCCTCTTCCGTGGCCTGTCGAAAGACGGAACTTTCGTACAATCCATTGGATTCAATGTGAATCATATCTGGACTCGGTGATTTCGAATAATACGCACTGGGATCTTGAAAGGGAAATAGGTACACTGGAATCGAATTTCGAGCCAGGAATGATGCCTTACTAGGGTCCTTTCGAATTTGTAAAACAATATGATCGTAGGGAGAGGGAGGGGAGGACGGTTTTGCCGATTGACTGTTATAGTTGTTGTTGCTGTTGCTGCTGCTGTCAGTCGACTCTGGAGGAGCCCACATCCAAAACGTTTGATTGAAAGCAGCAGCATCTTCCATAGTATTGAACGCCGTCGCCTGCAAGGCCAAGTTCCCAAATCTGAATTGCAAAACGACCAGAGCCGCAAAGACAAGTACTTCGCAAGCATGCCGTAGGAGCGACCGAAAAATATCCACCGCCATGCTCTACTCTATAGAGTATACGAATCTCGCTCTCTCCGCCTCTTTGTAGTGTCCACCGTTCTGCTTCTTCTTCTTTTGAACTACTACTACTATATGCCTACTACTCGAGGCACGAAGCTGCCACCGGTGGTGATGATGGGCAACCCCTTTTGAGAACAGCCAAATCCGAAATGTTGTGCAATACCGTCTCTATATGGGCATGGAGCACCGAGACCAAACAAATGATGAGTCCAATAAATCGACATTGTGGTTTGCAATATATCCTTGTACGTGATTGTCTACTATAAACTACTACATACGGCAAGTGTTTGGGCAAGACGTCAGCGAGACCTCATCGCATCCGAATACTTCGAGTCCAGCCTACCTAGGAGCCGCTCAGCGCTAGCATGACTGGATACACGGGAGTCGGACGCGGAGGACGGACAGCGGTGCACTGGAGGAAGGAGAAGGCGGAGAGCTAGCATTCGAGCCGAATGCATTGGAGGTGTCTCACTTTTCTCGTTCAACGACCATGAAGGCAAGAGAGTCGATCATCCTTCTTCGCTGTCATTGCAAATGTAAAAAAAAATACCACCCTCCCTCCCTGGCTTGAGTCCTTTTTCTATCCTCACTTGGCACTGCGAATATTTTCAGTCCCGAGTCCCATGAACTCATTACCTAATTCTAGTGTGTCTGCGCTACTGTGCCAACAACCCTCTACGTATTATTACCCCTGTGATCATAACCGTAGAGTCTCATGCACTGGCTAGCCAAAGCAGGTGTTTATGGGTGCTAGTAGTGGACTATAGTACTGAAAAGTGGGGGTCCTAGCGAAAGAAGCCGGGAGAAAAATGGGCATAAACAAGGATGACACGTTCTAAGCAAGGTTTCAATGTGGTAAAACAGAAGTTAGAGCTCGTTATCAGTTCTCTATTGTGATATTTCTATGTTTTTTGTGTTTTTTATAAAAAAGAGCATCGTGTTAGTCCAGTTTTATGCCTTACTAGATATATCGTAGGATTCTACCTTAAAATAAATAGCTTGTTTTCGATGTCATAACCATAGCCACGTGAAGAAAGAGCGCTGGCAGCAAGGGTGACCAAACGTTGATGAGTCGAATAAATCGATGACCCATGATTGATGATTCAATGGATTGAAAGACGATGCATCATGGCACCATTTCGTGTCAAGTGTCATTTGGGCCGTGTTGTGTGCGAACACCAAGGACAGAATTGTACCTACGAACTCGGTACATTACGTCTGGACGGCGTACGCTACGTGACGAAAGCAGCCAAAACATTGGCAGTCACCGAAAACTACTGCATCCTTGAACCTTGGGTGAAATTCAACAAATGCAAAGAACCTCACGACTCACGCTCCCATTTACATCATTGATAAGGACAACTCAATTCATTGACAATAACAGCAAAGACAACAACAATACTCTTTCGCGTGTTTTGGTTGTGTGTGTGTATGTGCTTTTAAAAAATGGCACCCAAAGATGACAATAGCAAGAATCAGGCACCATTATACCTAACTCCTGTGGTTTCCTTTGAGGAACAACAACAAGGGGCTGAAGACTGCCGCAGCTTTGGAAGTTCGAACAATAGCAGTACGAGTCAAAATGAGAAGCATCCCCGAGGGTGGAAATATCGTCTCGTGGTGCAACTCAAACGATTGCTCGGAGAAGACCGGAATGAGAATGAAGAGGATGAAGATTCCAATCGGACTCAACAGCAGCAACAACAACAGTTGACAAAGTGGGGTTCCACTGCCATTATGGCGATCACTATCTTTTCTGTGTACAGATTGGCCAAAAGTCGTCGAGTGAAGCAACGTCTATGGCCATATGTCTTGTGTTTGTTTCAAAAGCCCGATTACCATTCCGCTGTTCAGGTTTCCTTGGGTTTGCTTCGTTCAGCAGCCGTTCAGGGAATGGTAAGACGGGCATTGATTGGATCGAATGAAATTGTCTTTTTAGAAAACGAGTGGAAACGATCCAAACTTCCACCCAACAGTCCCAATTTGCAAAGTGATCTACTGGAATTGTTGGAACGTCATGGGTGTTCCGATGTATCATCTTTACCCGATTCGGTCTGGTCCAAACTCAGTGGACCATTGTTGACGGCACTTCCCTTTATCTATTTGGGACTTGTCTACAAGATATTTAAGAATCTGCACGATGGTGGCAATGACAATGGACATTCCCAATTGGTCGATGTTAACAGCAATAGCAATGGTGGTAGAACACGGTTTACCGATGTGGCTGGTCTCGATGATGTCTTGATGGATGTTCAAGATATTTGTCAATATTTGCAAAATCCCAATGATTATTTACAACTGGGTGCACATCCACCGAGGGGAATCTTATTGCATGGACCACCAGGATCGGGAAAGACCCTGTTGGCACAAGCATTGGCAGGAGAAGGGAATTGTGATGCCTTTATCACTTGTAGTGGATCGGATTTTTGCGAGATGTATGTCGGAAGAGGTACGATTCGTCTTTACTCTTGTTAATGTGTGTGTTTGTGACAATCTCTCTCAACCTTTCTTTCTTTCCCTTCCAATAGGTGCATCCCGTGTACGATCCTTGTTTGAACGAGCTCGTTCCACCGCACTCCGGAAGCATCAACCAGGTGTTTCCTCATGGTTGCCATGGAATTACCGCAACTCCAGCAGCAGCAGCAATGCTACGAAACGGCAACGGCCACCCACGGCCATTATATTCATTGATGAATTGGATGCCTTGGCCAAATCTCGTTCCATGGGAGGTGGTGCCACAAGTAACGATGAACGAGATCAGACCTTGAATCAATTGTTGACAGAAATGGACGGTTTTCCTTCATGTCAGGAAGAGGTCACCATTATTGTCATTGCAGCAACGAATCGGGCTGATGTTTTGGATCCTGCCATTTTGCGACGATTTGATCGACAGATTCATGTCCCATATCCGGATCGGCATGGACGCAAAGAAATTTTAAAGATTCATGCTCGCAAGATTCATTGTCCCATGGACAATGTCAATTGGGATCATTTGGCCTCACCGGATATGACGGGACAATTTTCGGGATCGGACTTGCGAAATGTTGTCAATGATGCAGCCCTGTTGGCCGTTCGAGATCGAAGTTCTTGTGTCCAACAATCACACTTGTTACATGCCATTCGAAGAGCACGGGCGATGAAGATTAACACTTCGATGGGAAGCAACACTCTTTGGTCACTATCTTCCAACAACAACATAATTCACTCGTAACAATAACAATAGGAGACTACTAGTAGTAGTAGTTACTCTATATTTAAAAGTCACGAACATATCACGACTACTTTTTTCATAATATTCATACCACCACACGATTCATTCTTGCTATCGTTGCATGTGGCAATGGCGATTGCAACTATTCTTTCTTCGCAACACTACATGGGCATAATACACAGAGGAAGCAAAGGCTCTAATCGGAAACCAACAAAATAGCAAGAGATTATTCTAGTAGTAGTCACAGTAGTAGTTGTAGTAGTAGTTATTGAAACAGTTGTAGAAGTAGTTCACACAGGCCATCGTTGGTCGTGGGCTTATTATTGCTAGCTCGCTGCCGGCTTGGTTGTCATTTTTCATGACAGTGCTCGTTTGAGTTGTCGCATAAGACGATTGAATCGTTGTTCGGCTCGAATCATGTCGGGTGATTTCTTCGTCTTTTTCATTGGCTGCTGCAGTCCTCGTTTGGAATGAGTCGATGCCGCCAAGTAGGCAATTCGTTGACGTTGGCAGGATAGTTGTTCAATGATTCGACAAAGGGCAAGCAATTCATCGCGTTTAGGACGACGACGATGATAACCGTCCTGTTTGCTACCATCGTGCTGCTGCTCGCGTTGTTCTTGTTGCTCTTCAAAGAGCAGAGCGGCGAGTCGATGACTCCGACGAGACTGTAAGGTATCGATCAAAATTTGGATTTCCGTTTTCATTTTGTAATCCAATAGCATCCTCCTATATTCCTCCGAACTGTACCACAGAGAAGGAATTTCATCTGGTTCGAGCACAACCTCTGAGGGGTGTATGTCCGCTTCGCTGGTCTGCTCCATAAAGGAAACTGCCTTTCTACAGGACGTTGCTAGAACCATGTTTCAGAATGATTGGGGGAGAGGTTGGAAAAGCCTTGGGAACTGTCGTTTTGAGGTATGACTGTGCGTTGGATTGAATCTGATGTTGTGTTGCCGGGTGTGGCACCGGGTGAGGAGATTCGTTTCTGTTTATGGAAGCACCAAAAAAAAAGAAGACCAAATTGAAACGTGAACACGAGAAGTAGTTCGTGGAAGTTCTGTTCGGATGTGGGTACTTTTGACAACTGTGACGTCACTGCAATTCGGAATTTTTGATTTTAGACTTCTCGTCGCGAATCTCCTCCTTGCTCGGCCGCGACAAGGCTTTTTGCCAGCAAGAACTTGAACACGACTGCTGCCTTGCAATGTTGGATGATGGAATGCAGTTTCCACATTCATTCCAAGAGAAGTCAATCCAATCACTCCTCTGAACCCATACTACTAGCTGCTGCAATCGTTCTGGACCGATGCTTAGCATAACTTTGAACCTTGCTAGCTGCAGCCATCACCAGTGCTCACTACTGATCCCTATTTTGCCTCCTCTAGTTATGGGCCATAAAAGTAACGCTCTCCATTGATTGTACCGATTGCCCATCGTTCTCATAATCGATTTGTTTAGCACTACATACCTGATGCCAAAATGCGAACTTTTGCTATGGCTCAAACCCGAACTTCCCCTGAATAAGATTAGAATATTGTATTCCCCCTTTTCTCCCCTCTTTTGGTAGGCGAGTCGGTGACGATGGCAAGAACCGCCACACAACCGACATCCAAAATAACATATATATTGATGTGAACAACAATGGAAGAGAAAGAAGAAGAGTCTTCATCTTGTGTTGCCGACAGCAACACTTCTCCTCCGGAATCCTTGCCCTTTGTTACCACTTCGCAAGTCTTGAATCAATTGAACAAGAACTTGCAAGAGCTCCAAGCGCCTGGTGAAGAGGAGCACTACCTGGAGCCACCACGATTTGAATTGCAAAAACGATTGCCGGATGGATCTACCATACCCG
>JAAMXS010000821.1:0-14929 GCA_019693525.1 Cylindrotheca fusiformis | reverse complement strand
AATCGTAGAGAAGAAAGACCAGAACTGTGAATGTGAATATGACGACAACCACGGACGTATAAATGGCTCGACTGTGAGTTTCGAATTTCTTTTCCAATGTCTCCGATGGATAAACGTGCAGCGACAAGGTAGGGACACAGAGACCGTCTGGAACTTTCGATTGGTCAATGTCGAGGTCGACAAAAGTTTCACTCACTTCTAGGGAATCGTACTTCGGGTCATGCAGATCTTCGTTTCCCAGGAAAATCGCACGACTTCCGTCAATCTGGAAAGTTACAACGTGATCAGATTTTGCATTCAGGGTGTCAACCGCTGAAGGGTCCGGTGGTGCTGGGCAAGAATTTCGCAGTACCACAGTAAGCCTTGCATCGCTATCGCCCCCGTGAAACATATTCTTGAAATAATCCAACCAATGCAATCGAAGGAAGATTCCACCAACCACTCTTCTATTGACATCGGCAGTGTCGGCACGATCAAAGACAGGCTGCACGATCCGACTGCCAGAAGCTGCGGTCTCGGCATCCACAAGAATGGAAAACGCACCAATTGCGGGACTTTTGGTGGCTCGGATGATTCGAAACAGGTCACGGAGGGCTCCGAACGCCCCAACATCAAAGCCCATAGGCATTGTAGTTGCGAGAGGGAAGAGCTCGAGCGGATATTGCTGGAACGTCGGAAGAAGATCGCCGGTTCCCGAGGCCGGGAGAATCGTACCGCTCTGATCTATGTTGTGAATATACGGTACAGTCTTGTCAAGAAAATCCTGTGCGGTTGTCCCACCCTTGTCCGCTTCTTTCTCAATAGCATCTTGGTACAGAATAGGGTATGCATCGTTTGCAAACTGTTCCCACTCCTTCCTTTCGTCGTGTCCTACGATGGGGGCAAACGCAATGATTTGATAATCCATCCGCACCAGCTCTGACAAGCGCTGAGCTCTCACTGACCAATCAGGGATCCTATAAAACGGCCAGCTAGTGTTGCGCAGTTCAAGCTCCCCAGCAGCCTGGGAGCTGATGGATACCGCAGAGGCATCTAAAGCATTAAACAGCTGGCTGGTTTTCTCACGTGATACGGTCACAATCTCGGAAGCATATCCAGTAAACTGAGGAAGAAGCACGATGAGGATGGATGCTGTTCAAAGATAGCAGTAAAATTGACACTAGAATATGATTGGCTTACCTGATTTTCAAAATTGATTCTTTCTTGTGAGTCGACAAGGAGGTAGGTGAAGGTGGCCACAACGCAAACTGCCAGGAGAAGAATCAGAGCGACAAGGATCTTTACCCTCAAGACATTTTTCTCTTCCGTTCTTGCAACATCCAAGGGGACGTTTTCTTGCTGATAAGAGGAAGTGGGAGGAGGCGCATCACCATCGGTGCTAGAGTCGGACTCTGGACCGAATCTGATCATTTTTCTTGATAGTCTCTTCTTTTGTTGTCTTCTTTTGTTTGGGTGATGTTATGGTTTTTTTTTAGTGAAGAAGAGTGAGATTGCGTTTGGCAGAGCTCTCAGCAAAAAACAGTATTAGGTGTAGTGAACTGTGCTTGTCTGACGTTCCAAAATGACAATTGGAGTAGGCTCCGAAGGTTGATTGGGCAAACCACATATATGGCTGTGAAAGATCATTTCATGGGCCTCTCGCCAACTACTCGTTTCGAAAAAGTATATAGGCCGATCAGAAACGGTATCCCTCTTGACATTTTAACGGATTGGTTTACATTCGACAACATTGCATACGTACTATGTGTCATAGGTACCTCTGAATCCTACGTCGCGTTTTTCGGCACATTGTTACGTAGCTCTTACTTGAACTGTATTGGTATTTTGTTGGAAATTGAAAATGGTCATTGTCCAGTTTGTTGAAGTTTAGAATGACTAGGGATACCACAATTAACGAGTTCGAATCGAACCTCTTGTCATAAACTGGACGAATCGAACCATTTGTCCCAAACTCTCCGTTCCTAGTACAGTATTGATTTGACCCCTTTCTAGTGCAACTGTATGTGCTTCCGCCACCACCTCCATCCCTCAGCGGTTGTACAGTACAGAAAAGGTGGCAACAGAATCACAAGGGAAAGAAGCTTCCGCTCCTTCATCTGGGGCGTTCACCATTTTTGCTGTCATTCTTGTCATTCGGGCAGCCAGGATGGACCATTTTTCCACTCGACACATGATTGAGGCAAGAACGTATTATGAACCGAATTTCCCCCTTTCCACCACTTTATAAGCAATTCTATAGGGGTCTTCGAATCTCGAACAACTCTTGGATTGTTGTTCGGATGACGGACGGACGTGGATAGGTTATGAACCATATACAATTAACCAACAGACGCATTCCTCTGACGTCACTACAAATGTTTCATCATGCAAATGAGGCAATAATAAAGGAGCATCATGACAGTGCTTCCTCCCAATCGGCCAGTCAAGTGCCTGAAAGAGAGACTGTACAAAAAAAAACGAGGTGGACTACGACCCCATCCAGTGTGTGCCGAATTGTTTGGTCTGGATTGGAAACAGACATTGCATGCTTCCGCAAACAATACGCTTCACCGGGTATTTTTAAATTGAGTGCAACGCATACTCTGCAAGCTCCAATGATGATCGACCGGTGCTCCTCGAAAGAAGTGAGTCGAACGAAGCTTGGTATGATGTGCTTCGTCGCAGACATCATCATCATCATGGAATCATCGTGATCAATATCAAAGGTTGACATATCTTTAGGAGACAATACTCATTAATGAGCTCAAGTCATTGAAAACGAACGACCGAACGACGACACGAGGAGTCCATTACTGGTTGGAAAGCCTGCAACTGAATCAATAGCGGATTACAATTTTGCTAGTATCAATGTCGACTGGGAAAACTAATCGTCGGAAGTGAGCTTGGATGTTCCTCCTTTCCTTGTTGTTGTTGACGAACATACTTTAACAGGTACTCGTTCACCAAAGCTTCGCCTTCGCGGACCCATTCGTCGCGGTTGGCTGTGGCGTAGTTCAAGTATTCGTCAGATGAAACGCCAAACACCCCACAGCTCTGCAACTTCTTGGCCAACGGAATGACGTAAAAATCAAAGAATCCTATCTCCCCCTTGTACCAGTCCTCGCTGGGGTCTGAGTCTGAACGGCCCTGCTGATAGGCTTCATAACATTCCATGAAGAACTTCTCATTCCAAGACTTGTAGATGTGCCAATGTTGCATGGTATGAACTACATCAGAAGCTTGGATCAAATGCTCGATGACAATCGTGGCTTTGCGATTCTCTCGGTCGGTTTCAGATTCATCAGATTCTTTGCTCAAATGCTGGAGCGCGCTGTTTTTCTCCGAAAAGGCGGTTTCCCATCGGGCCTTTCGAAGGTTTTGAAGCTCCTTGTCCACAATATCGGTAGCCATGACCGTATTAACTACTAGTTGACGAAAGCGATGCAAGTCTTCCTTGGTTTGGTAGATGCAAGCTCGGAGGTCTTCATATTCATCTTGCATCAGCATATCCCATGCCAGTTCGACACTGTTTTGTTCAGCAACAGATTTATTCTTGTAAATCTGTGCCGATCGAGTGTTCTCCTTTACAAGTTGGGAGTTGGGGACCCCTGGATGGTCAACATCATGAATGATCGCGGAAAAGACGACTGAGAATTGTGTCAAAGGATCAGACGTGATTCCATACGAATGGCCTGCCAAATCCACGAGGTCCACACCATTGGACTTGTTGGCGCTCCTTTTGCTACCTTTTGCCAGACCGTTGCTTTCATCCGTGTTGACAATGCGTGTCAACAGCTTCTTCACAGAAGCCGTCACGTGATTAGCATGTTCAAAGTTGTGGAACGGATTGTCTTGATACATGCTTGCAACATTGGAAAGGTAGCCTCGGAGCTGACACTTGACCTTGTTGCTAATCTCGATGGTGCTGGGTCTTTGACGCTGCTGGATATCATGTGTTTCGAACCGCTTCAACGGAATAATCGGAGTGAATTCCTCCAACACTGTTCCGTTGCTGCCAATTGTTCCTTCTTCAGAGGAAAGCTGTTTGATTTCTTTGACAACTCCACCGCGCGACGCAACAATCTGTTGCAACAATGAAGTCAACACGGCCACATCCCATTCCACCAACCGTTCTGTCTTTGTCAAGACGAGAATTCCCTCTGGATCAAGGCCGAACTCGCTACTGCTCCCCCCAGTTGACTCATCTCCGCCTGTTCCGATCGTTTCATCGACTTTTGACAGTGTTTCAGATCCTTTTGCTACAGGTGATTTCGCCTTGCGGACCCAGTACGTTTGCATTTCTCCTTTGCCCTTGACAAAGATCGTGCTACTGCGAGGAATTAGCCATTTCGCCCCAAATCCAGCTTCTGTCAGCAGGTCAGCGGTCGTTTGAGTCACTTGGATGCGGTCGCGTTCTCCACTGCTTTCCATACGAGACGCTGTGTTCATGGTGTCGCCAAAGAGTTGGAAGCGACTTCGTTCACCGCGGAGAACGCCAGCTGTCACCTGACCACTGCGGTTGCAAAATTGATGTTAGTGGTGCTACCAAAAAACAATATGCTCATTGGCTATCCTCTGGTCATACCTGTGAATTCCAACCCTCAAGTCCAGCGCGGCGGTGTCTGGTCCCAAGGATACTTCCATCTCGTGAGTTATTTCCTTCATCTTTCTCAAGGCCTCTCGAGCAAACTTGCAAGCAACAACAGCATGATTCTCCATGGGCTCTGGTAGTCCCGCAGCTGCAACGTAGCAGTCTCCCACAGTCTCAACCTTGAAAATGTTGAGTCGGTTTGCAATGTGATCAAGGGCACCGTAGATGTTTTCCAGCAATATAAACACTTGTTGGGGCTCTCGAGCAGATGACCAAGCCGTGAAACCTGCAATGTCGGCAAAGACAATGGAAGTGTTTGGAAAGAGGTCTGCCAATGGAGCAGCTCCCATCGCCTCTGCCTCTGTGTTTGAGCCAACACTATTTATGCTCTCGGAATAGCCTTGCTGCAGAGCATTTCCGTGCGCTTGGTAGAGGCGATCTCGAATGGCAGAGGGAAAAACGTTTGCCACAATCATATCTTGCTTGTTAATCCTGTCCATGACTGTTTTTTGTAACCTTCGAACAACGAAATCGTAGAGAAGAAAGACCAGAACCGTGAAGCTGAAGATGACGACCACCACTGACGTGTAAATTGCGCGATTATGAGTTTCGTATTTCTTTTCCAGTGTCTCTGATGGGTAAACGTGCAGCGACAGGGTAGGGCCGCAGAGACCATCTGGAACTTTCGATTGGTCAATGCCGAGGTCGATGAAGGTTTCAGCAACTTCCAACGAATCGTACTTGGGGTCATGCAAATCTTCTTCTCCCAGAACGATTGCCTTACTTCCGTCGATCCGATATGTGACGACTCTATCATGTGTTTCTCTTGTCTCGTCTGTGACAGTGTGTTGTAAGTCCATGCTTTTTGGGCAAGTAGTCTTCAAAACAACAACTATCCCGTCATCACTGTCTTCTTCAAGAAACAGATTTTTGAAATAATCAAGCCAACTCAATTGGAACATGACTACGCCAATCATCTTTCGATCTTCATCGGTAGTATCGGCACGGTCATAAATTGGCTGCATAATTTGACTTCCATCAGCTCTAGTTTCGAGATCGACAAAAATAGAGAAAGAAGAAATGGTAGGCCCATTCACTGCTTGGGTGATTCGAAAAAGTTCAGCGGCATCATCATAGGCCAAAAGATTGAAGTTCATGCCCGTGATTGGTAGGAGAGGGAAGAACCCAAGCGGATACTGCTGGAACACCGGAAGCATTTCACCAGTTGCAGACGTTGGAATGAACGCGAAGTCGTCCGCATTGAATTCGTCGGTCTCTAAGTTGCCCACTTCGATCTCACAGATAAATGGAATAGTCTTATCTAGAAACTCCTTTGCGGTTATGCCACCCTTGTCCCCTTCTTTCTCAATTGCATCTTGGTACAGAATAGGGTAGGCATCATTTGCAAAGTCTTCCCATTCTTTCCTTTCATCTTGTTGTACGATTGGAGCAAAAATCAAAAAAGGATTTTCCACGCCAGTTAGTTGTGCTAGGCGTTGTGCCCTCACCGACCAATCGGGGATTTTGTAAAACGGCCAGCTAGAGTTACGCAATGCAAGTTCCCCAGCAGCTTGCGAGCTGACGGACACTGAGAAGGCATCTAGAGCATTGAAGAGCTGACTGGTTTTCTCACGCGATACGGTCACAACCTCGGATGCATATCCAGTAAACTACGATAGTAGAAAGAAGATGAGAAACAGATATGCTACAACAAGAGAAGAGTGGAAGCAGAGTAGTCGATCGACGTACCTGACTTTCAAAGTTGCTTCTTTCTTGAGAGTCAACAAGCAGGTATGTGATGGTCGCCACAACACAAACTGCCAACAGAAGAATCAGAGCAACAAGGATCTTTGCTCTGAAAACATTTTTCTCTTCCTTAGTTGCAACATCAAACGAGTGGTTTCGTTGTTGATGCGATGACGTAGGGGATGAAGCTAGCTCGCCATCACTTCCAGACTTCGACGATGGTTCAATTGTACTGAATTCTGATTGATGACTACTGGCACTCTTGCTATTGTCAGAAGGGTTTTTCTTCTTGCCTATCATCTTAGATTTTTAGGATTGATGGATACGATGCGCTTGACAACGATTAATGAGGCTTCGCAGATCCATACCTATAGTAAGCCAAATCACAAAATTATGTTATGGACATTTTCTTCGGGGAACTCGCTTTCCAAGCAGCACTCTTAGAAATAATTTGAGAGCTCAAGAATTGAGTAGTACCTGGGTGTTATAGTTTGCTTCAACGACGATTGAACTTGGTCCTGTGTAGTGTAAGAACGCCCTTCTATGGAGTCTATCCAATCTTTGTCTAAGCTGAAGTAAGACACTCACCCTTACTACTATAGTAGCGAAGCGTTTTACCGAAAAGTCAAGCCCCACAGTAACAGATAATTTACTTAAAATAACTTTATGATTATATAGTGTCGGCTTTTAGAGAGACCCAGCTGCCACTTATGGCCCAAAGCCCGTAGGGCGCAAACTTACGGTAGTAGTAGCTACTAGAAGTCATAGCATCACACACACACACCATGTGGATGAGTTTAGCGAAATGTGCAGCCTCGAAAAGCGAAACAATAACTATGCAATGCGATGGTGATATGTACAGTATGTTCGATTCGTTTGACATGAGCCTGGAGAACAATGGGAGGAGCCCAAAAGAGCAAGGAAAAGCGACATGATATTTTGCACAAAAGAATAAGGCTCCATCCAATGGTGGTCTATGCAAACGGTTGAAGCAAAAGGGTATTCTTGAACCATGCACTTTCAACAACAACAAGAAGAAAGTCTAGTATAACTTATAAACAGCTGTCGCTATCCCCACCATTATGCCATTCCTGAGGTAGATTCGACGACACCTCTCCTCGTTCGCATCATCTTCCAAGGTTTGTCTATGACGGTGTTTTTGAGGTCTAATTGCCACCATGTTTATTGTGCGTCAAGTCGTCAGCGCATTCTCGGGTGATGATGACTGACGGTTCGTGAACAACCATTTCGCTGGTTGACGACAGACACTCTACATGATGACCATTGAATTGGAATGTCTCATGAGACATACATTGGGCAGTTTTCTCATACATATGTACAGTGTATGGTGATCCACCAATTCCCAATAATCCCAAAGACTGTTTCGAATCTTGTCACGGCAGTTATGCATGATTGTCTTGGCAGATTTGGCAGGACGACTGATGACTTGAGGATCAATGATGAGGAGACGTCAGGAACTCACCGCGAAAAGGGCCAAGAAATCGCATAGTAGTTGATGGATGCCAGAGATGGTGGCCAACCTCGATAAGGCCCACCTCGACAAGATGATACCCCGACAGATAGATGCATACATACATTCGTTTCGAACCCAAAAGAAGTTTCGACAGTGAATCCACTACTACCCTGTAAACATCAAGCCCGAATCACGACGACGCAATGGAAAGAGTGAATAAACTCATACGGATTGAGAAGATGAAAAACAATGGATCTATATGAGCTATGGATGATTCGACAACTGCAGATGACTCTGCTGTAGTGAAATGTCATCAGCGAGCCGATCATGTTTTCTTTTGAGATGATATCAGACGGTGCATCGTGGTGCGGTTGACGGTGATACTTTTGCCCGATACTCCTTCACCAAAGCTTCACCTTCGCGGGCCCATTCGTCACGATTAGCTTTGGCATAATTCAAATATTCGTCAGAAGAAACACCAAATACGCCACAGCTCTGCAACTTCTTGGCCAACGGAATGACGTAGAAATCAAAGAATCGGATCTCCCCCTTGTACCAGTCCTCGCTTGGATCAACGTCTGCGCGACCTTGCTGATAGGCTCTACAGCATTCCATGAAAAGCTTCTCATTCCACGACTTGTAGATGTGCCAATGTTGCATCGTATGGGCTACGTCTGAAGCTTGGATTAAATGCTCGATGACAATCGTGGCTTTGCGATTCTCTCGGTCGGTTTCAGATTCTTCAGATTCTTTGCTCAAATGCTGGAGCGCGCTGTTATTCTCCGAAAAGGCGGTTTCCCATCGGGCCTTCCGAAGGTTTTGAAGTTCCTTGTCCACAATATCGGTAGCCATGACAGTATTGACCACCAACTGACGAAAGCGATGCAAGTCTTCTTTGGTTTGGTAGATGCAAGCTCGGAGGTCTTCATACTCATCTTGCATCAGCATATCCCATGCTAATTCGACACTGTTTTGTTCCGCAACAGATTTATTTTTGTAAATCTGGGCTGATCGAGTATTCTCCTTGACAAGTTGGGAATTGGGGACGCCTGGATGGTCAACATCATGAATGATTGCGGAGAAGACAACTGAGAATTGTGTCAAAGGATCAGACGTGATTCCATAGGAATGGCCTGCCAAATCCACTAAATCCACACCATTGTAGTTCCCGGTGGTGGCGTTTCTGCCCTTTGCAAGAGCGTTGCTTGCATCTGTGTTGACAATACGTGTCAAGAGCTTCTTCACAGAAGCCGTCATGTGATTTGCATGTTCAAAGTTGTGGAAGGGATTGTCTTTGTACATGCTTGCAACATTGGAAACATAGCCCCGGATCTGGCACTTGACTTTGTCGCTAATTTCAATGGCGCTGGGTCGTTGACGCTGCTGAAGATCCGCTGCTTCGAATCGCTTCAATGGAATAATCGGAGTGAATTCCTCGAGAACTGTTCCGTTGCTGCCAATCGTTCTTTCTTCAGTTGAAAGCGATCTAATGTTTTCGACAACTCCACCTCGAGATGCAATAATCTGTTGCAATAGTGAAGTCAACAAGGCCACATCCCATTCCACCAACCGTTCTGTCTTTGTCAAGACGCGGATGTCCTCCGGATCAAGGGCACACTCGCCACTACTCCCCCCAGATGACTCGGCTCCGTCTGATTCAATTGTTTCATCTACCGTTGACATTGTTTCTGATTTCAGGTCAGATCCTTTCGGAACAGGTGATTTAGCTTTGCGGACCCAGTACGTTTGCATTTCTCCTTTGCCCTTCACATAAATCTTGGTGCTGCGAGGAGTAAGCCATTTCGCGAATCCAGCTTTTTTGAGCAGGTCAGCGGTAACTTGGGTCACTTGGATGCGGTCGCGTTCGCCACTGCTTTCCATTCGAGATGCTGTGTTCATCGTGTCGCCAAAGAGTTGGAAACGACTCCGTTCACCCCGGAGCACACCAGCTGTCACCTGGCCACTGTGGGGATGCGAAAAATCCGATGTTAGTGGTGCCAACAAGTACATGTTCTGTGATTCGTCTGTCAGTCGTACCTGTGTATTCCAATCCTCAAGTCTAAGGCCGCGGTGTCCGGCCCCAGCGATACCTCCAAGTGGTGGGTTAGTTCCTTCATCTTCTTCAAGGCTTCCCGAGCAAACTTGCAAGCAATGATGGCATGATCATCCATTGGCTCTGGCAAACCCGCAGCGGCGACGTAGCAGTCTCCCACTGTCTCAACCTTGAAAATGGCGAGTCGGTTTGCAATGTGATCAAGGGCGCCATAGATACTTTCGAGCAATATGAACACTTGTTGAGGCTCTCGAGCAGACGACCAAGCCGTGAAACCAGCGATGTCGGCGAAGACCACCGTAGTGTTCGGAAAGAGGTCTGCCAATGGAGCAGTTCCAAATGTGCCCATTTCCTTAGGGTAGCCAAGACTATCTATGCTTTCGCCAACCATCTGTTTCTGCTGGAGAGCATTTCCTTGCGCTTGGTAGAGACGATCTCGAATGGCAGATGGGAAAACATTGGCCACGATCATGTCTTGCTTGTTGATCCGGTCCATTACTTTCTTTTGCAACCTTCCAACAACGAAATCGTAGAGAAGAAAGACCAGAACTGTGAAGGCGAATATGACGACCACCACAGAAGTGTAAATGGCGCGATTATCAGTTTCGAATTTCCTTTCCAGCGACTCGGATGGGTAAACGTGAAGCGACAAGGTAGGGACACAGAGACCTTCCGGAACTTTCGACTGGTCAATGCCGAGGTCGATGAAGGTTTCAGTTACCTCCAAAGAATCGTACTTGGGATCATGCAAATCTTCTTCTCCCAGTAAGATTGGCTTGCTCCCATCAATCTGATATGTGACGATGTGATCAAACGACCTTGCTTTATCGACGACATTATCTGGAGCTTCCGGCAACGCTGGACAGGATCCTTTCAACACGACAATAATCCTAGCGTCAGCGTCACCACCTTGGAACAGATTCTGGAAATGGTCAAGCCAATATAATTGGAGCAAGACGATGCCAACCACCTTTCTATCTTCATCTGCGGTATCTGCACGATCAAAGACAGGTTGCATGATCTGACTTCCTGGGACTTGGGTCTCGACATCGACACTAACCGAAAAGGCACCAATGGTGGGGCCCTTGATTGCTTTTGTGACTTCAAAAAGTTCATTGATATCTTCGCTTGTCCGAAGGTCGAAGTTCATGGACATAATTGGTAGGAGAGGGAAGAAATTGAGTGGATATTGTTGGAAAGCTGGAAGTAGTTCACCAGGAGCAGTGGAAGGGAGAATCAAACCATCAACAGAATCAATTTTGTGAATAATAGGAACAGTTTTATCCAGAAACTCCTTTGCAGTTGTCCCTTCCTTGTCCGCTTCTTTCTCAATGGCATCTTGATATAGAATAGGGTATGAATGACTAGCGAAGTCTTCCCATTCCTTCCTTTCTTCTTGTTGTACGATGGGGGCAAAGAATACGGAAGGATCTTCCACACCCGATAGTTGTGCCAAACGTTGAGCTCTTACTGACCAATCAGGGATCCTATAAAACGGCCAGCTCAAGTTCCGCAATTCAAGCTCCCCAGCAGCTTGCGAGCTGATGGAGACCGAAAAAGCATCCAGAGCATTGAAGAGCTGGCTGGTTTTCTCACGTGATACAGTCACAACCTCAGAAGCATAGCCAGTAAACTGAGGAAGAAGAGTAATGAGAAAGGGTGTTCTTCAAACATAGGAGTAGGATTGACACTAGAATAAAATTGCCGTACCTGACTTTCAAAGTTGCTTCTTTCTTGCGAGTCGACAAGGAGGTATGTGATGGTGGCCACAACACAAACTGCCAGGAGAAGAATCAGAGCAACCAGGATCTTTACTCTGAAGACATTCTTCTCTTCCGTCCTTGCAACATCCAACGGGATGTTATCTTGCTTTTGAGAGGAAGTAGGATGAGTTGCATCGCCATCGGTACTAGAGTCGGACTCTGGACCTAATCTGTTCATTTTTTCTTTTTCGTCGCGTCCTTCTTGTTTGTGGTGATGGTGATGCTTTTTTAAATGAAGGAAGAGAGCGGTTGGAAGAGTTCACAAACAACACAATATTAAGCGCGATTTTTTGGCCGTAGCAAACGAATCCAACAATGACCATTGAAGAAAGTTCTGAAGGCTGATTGGCCCAACCATAAGTATGTCTCTGAACCATCGCTCAACTTGCCAACTCCACGACACATAAATACCATGCAAGATCGGAAGCGGAAGAACACTTGACAGTACATACAGTTTTGTTTGTCTGACGACATTGCTATATGTTGTTTTAAATGAAGGAGAAAGCTTGTTTGGAAGTGTTTTGTCCGCGAAACAAAAGCTTTGTGATATTTTGGCCTCCATAACCGGATCTGATCGGTCAGGCTACACATTGGGGGTCAACCTTGGCAACGCAAAAAGTGTCTCACACCCAATTTTTACTGGGGGCAAGACACCCCCTTTACAACAACGATAGTTAGTTTGTAGTTGATATAACAAGCTATAGCGCGAACCCATCATCAACAACAAAGACGAGCTAATGAAGTCCTTTGTTAGCATCTTTTCTGACTCGGTTGGACTGTCGCTTGAATTCAAGAATAACATGATGAAACTGTGTAATAGTTAGATGGTTTTGATTTTGAGCCTAGGCATGTTCTAGCATTTGTATCATCTGCTTAGATTGTGATTCATATGGATAGCATATTGCCACATCATGCAATACATTTTCCGAACCGGTCCCTTCGCAAGCCGGACAGTGGCATAGAGATACAAAGGTGTCGTCAGCAGTGAAGCTGTCAGATTTCTAGCAAATTATTAAGTTCGTGCAAGTTTCTTGAAAAGTAGTACTGCGGTCGATCCCTAACGAGTGCTCTACTTCAATCTCTGTGTAGCACATTGTCATAATTCCAGGAACACCCATTTTCTTCGTCCCGAAAAGATTGAAGCGCTATTAGAGGAGCTTCGATCCCTTTGTCCGCCGAGAACTGGTACGCCTTGCCCTTGGCAAGTGCAGCCGCGCTTGAATTGGTCAAGCCAAATAGGGTAATATACCGCAAGGAAGAGAACTTCACCTTTCATACTGTACATCGAACTATTTGTCCTAGATTTAGGACGGATAGTTCGATTTGTCCTTAGTTGAAGATTAATGCAATATTGTTTGTGGAAGAAATTGTTGGAGTCTATAAATATGCACTTCGTTAACTGTGGTCGGTGTTTCGATCGCCATTCAATAATTCTTCCATCACAGTGAAAATGACCGCTGCCTCCAGGCTGACAAGTTCCATTTTTCGAACACTACTGTACTAAACACAAAGTGAGTGCCTGCAGGCTGACGAGTTCTTTTTTTCCTTTTCCGAACAATAATGTACTGAATTTGAAAATCCAAATAAGGGACAAAAGAAAGCCATGATGTAACAATGTGCCAACAAAACGGGACGTAGGAATTCGAACATATAATGGGTGAGATAGAGACATTGTCTGACACATGGTACCATATGTAAAGCATAGTCATCGGACAAACAATATCCATCAATACTACTCAGGTGCGGGTTTCCGTTTGAGTGCGGCCATCAGTTTATTTAAGCAACTATAGTTGGCAACCGGCCCATGAGTCAGCCAGACTTCAATGGTCATTGTTCGATTCGTTTACAGCCGCCAAAAAAATCACGGGCTCTTCTTCATATTCTAGAAACACCTCATAAAATCACTCAAAAACAACAGTGACGAACAAGAGACAATGAACAAATTAGGTCCAGAGTCCGACTCTAGCACCGACGGCGATGCACCTCATCCTACTTCCTCTCATCAGCAAGAAAACACCCCATTGCATGTGGCAACGACGGAAGAGAAAAATGTCTTCAAAGCAAAGATTCTTGTTTCTTGTATCCTTGTTCTGGCAGTTTCTGTTGTGGCAACTTTCACATACCTCCTTGTCGACTCACAAGAAAGAATCAATTTTGAGAATCAGGTAAGCCAATCATGTGTTGGTATCATTTCTACTACTATCTTTGAACAGCATCCTTTCTCACTGTGCTTCTTTCTCAGTTTATTGGATATGCTTCCGAGGTTGTGACCGTATCAGGTGAGAAAACCAACCAGCTATTTAATGCGTTGGACGCCTCTTCGGTCTCCATCAGCTCCCAAGCTGCAGGGGAGCTTGAACTGCGCAACACTAGCTGGCCATTTTATAGGATCCCTGACTGGTCAGTGAGAGCTCAGCGCTTGTCAGAGCTGGTGCGCATGGAACATCAAATCATTGCGTTTGCCCCCGTCGTGAGACAAGATGAAAGGACGGAGTGGGAAAAGTTTGCAAATGATGCATACCCTATTCTGTACCAAGATGCTATTGAGAAAGAAGGGGACAAAGGTGGCATAACCGCGCAGGAATTACTAGACAAGACTGTACCGTATATTCACAATATGCAGCAAGTGAACGGTACAATTCTCCCTGCCTCGGGAACCGGCGATCTTCTTCCAACGTTCCAGCAATATCCACTCGAATTCTTCCCTCTCACACCTATAATGTCTACGGGCTTCGATGTTGGGGCGTTCGCAGCCCTCCGTGACCTGTTTCGAATCATCCGAGCAACCAAGAGTCCCGCAATTGGTGCGTTTTCCATTTACTTGGATGCCGAGACCGAAGCTTCTGGAAGTCGGATCGTGCAGCCTGTCTTTGATCGTGCCGACACTGCCGATGTCAATAGAAGAGTGGTTGGTGGAATCTTCCTCCGCTTGCATTGGTTGGATTATTTCAAGAATATGTTTCGCGGGGGCGACGGCGATGCAAGGCTTACTGTGGTGCTGCGAAATTCTTGCCCAGCACCACCGGACCCTTCAGCGGTTGACACCCTGAGTGCAAAATCTGATCACGTTGTAACTTTCCAGATTGACGGAAGTCGTGCGATTTTCCTGGGAAACGAAGATCTGCATGAAACGAAGTACGATTCCCTAGAAGTGAGCGAAACTTTTGTCGACCTCGGCATTGACCAATCGAAAGTTCCAGACGGTCTATGTGTCCCTACCATGTCGCTGCACGTTTACCCATCTGAGACAATGGTGGAGAAATTTGAAACTCACAATCGCGTCATTTACACGTCCGTGGTTGTCGTCATATTCACATTCACAG
>JAAMXS010000818.1:0-14060 GCA_019693525.1 Cylindrotheca fusiformis | reverse complement strand
CAAATGGCTGGACGGCTCAAGGTTGGTGGATTACCGACGCTCGTATTATTTCACAATGATGGTGAAGAAGTGGATCGAATAGAAGGTGCTCTCATGAAGGATCAATTGATTCAATGGGTCAATAGCAAGCTTTAGAAGAAGAAGAAGAAGAAGAAGAAAAAAAGAGAATACTACTATATACAATGTGTCTGTTTTATTGTATTCATAGCAATATGGCAAGATTATGTCGTTCCATTGTGGGCATTCTAACTATTCAAGTTGAGAAAAATTGTAGGATGGGCATGGTGGTTTCCCTACGACATCTTTGGAAAGAGATGCGGTCGACATGAACAAATGATTAGTTCGATTCATACAAAATGGAATCCACGATCCAGTCGACTACTCGACAGTTTTTTGAAAACGACAGAAAAATGCTGAACACACACACGCAAGAAACCCAATTGATCATGAGATATAGCACGGGATCAGCTACTACTACTACATCACGAGGAATATGATTGCACTACTACTCAATAGAATTGTTCAACAGAACCATGTCCGTACCGACTCGTGAGCGTGGTAAGGTTACTAGTACAGGAAAAAGCAGCAACAGCAACAGCACCACCATCAACCTTTTGTACCATACTAGTAGTAGAAGGGTGACGAACAACAACATCATGGAACCATCAACAACAAAAACAAAAACAAAGGCATTGACGCAAGATGGGACAAATCCCCTCCTCCTTTTGCGTAATAGAAGAAGAAGAAGAATACTTTCTTCCAAAGAAAGGGAGGAGAACAATTCCATAGTGACGAGAATAAAACGATCGAGACGCAAGTATGCCGGTCGGTTTCCGTGGCCAATTGGGCTAGTACTGTTACTGCTGGTACTGTTGGTACTTGCAACCTCTTGGCGATTCCATCCCTATTTCCATATCTTTCAAATTGCACCAACAACAACAAGTAGTAATACCAATCATGATCGATGGGCCTATGTGTTCTTGCTGGCAGATGTGGATATAGAAAATCCATTCTATCGAGGATTTTTATATAACATTATGGTATCCACCTATGTCTTGAAACATGATCCTACTGCTGTCACTTTATCAAAAGCAGATGTTGTGGTTTTGGTACAAATGGCACCATCTTCCCAAATATCAAAACTACCAGAAGAAGATTTATTGGAACGTATGAACATACAAGTGCGGTATCTACCATCAATCATCAACAAGGGAGAAAAGAGCCAAACGTTTTATACTATGGTATTGGCCAAATTTGAAGTTTTGAGAATGACGGACTATACCAAAGTTTTGTTTTTGGATGGTGATGTTTTGCCCCTTTGCAATTTGGATTACTTGATGCGACTGTCGTCGGAGGGAATATTGCAAGAAACGATTCTGCATGCCATGTACGATGATCCTGTCAATGCAGGATTGTTTGTCGTTACACCCCGACTCGAATCGTACCATCAAATTCAAACAATTCTGGACGGTCGTCGTCGACGAAAACAAAAACAAAATGGAAGAATCCCCTCCCAAAAGGATGACAATGATTGGGATCCATCCATCGGTTGGGGGGGAATGATGAACAACAAGAATGAGACGACGACGACGTCATTATCATCATCTGCAGTAGTAGTAGTAGCAGAACTCGAGTACCGATTATGGAATGGACGAAATGGAAGTGGATGGGATTTTTATTGTGCCAATGCCGATCAAGGATTACTCCTGTATTGGGCACGATTTATACGACAAAATCTTTCCATTGTGACTGGACCCGTCATTGAACAGTACTACTACTCGTCGTCGTCGTCGTCAACACGACCCACAAGTTTCATTTCGACCAATACCATTTCGGCCTATTCCTGCCTGCCACCCATTTCTTCCAAAATGAAAACTCGATCCAACACCTTTGCCGAAAATGCCGTCAATGCACCAGCGGCAGCCTATTTACCCATTTATCAGGACTTTTTTCATATGGTGGGATATGCCAAAGCATGGAATATTCCACCCCCACGTTCTTTCATTCCAAAGGACAAGGAATCTGTGATATCGTCGTCCGAATACTGGTATTTTCTACTGGAAAAAGTAAAAGAAAGGTTTGATTGGGAGGATACCATTCCTTCTGTCGATCAATTGTCGTCAACAATTCCACCACCACGACTACGAGGAGATTTGATTTTTACAGTCGACGAACCGTAATAAGAGCACAAGAACAAACTTTTACTTTTACTACTAGTTGGCTTTTTGATTGTCGATCGCATTATTGGATTCGTCCATATACACTCCGGCCCCTGCAACAGTTGGTGGTCCTATTCGTTGTCGGGCCATTGTGTGTAACACCTCCAAACAGGATGGATCCAGTCTTCCAATAACACCTGAATTGATCAAAAGACGTTCTTGCCATTCATTGGGTGATTCTCCCACTCGAACAATAGATATCTTACTTGTCCCATGACCCGGTCCCTTGATGGGTACCGTCAAGACAACACCTGGATCATCATCCTGGTCACTATTATTATTATTGTACTTGTCTCCATAATATTGTCCACCATAACATGAATGGGTATGAATCAATTGATTTTGTTGATCGATTAGAGTTTGATCGGCTCGTCCAATGGCATTGCGACCCCTACCTTTTAACGTATGGCCCCATAGATACCTTCCTCCTCCTCCTCCTCCTCTGTTGTTTCCTTCTTCTTCAATGGTGGATGGACTATATTCAAATTCACATCCAACATAATGTGCCATGGGATCAATACCCTTTCGAGATCCCTTGACCAATTGAATGACATTTTCAGCATGCAAGGGAAGGGGTGATGGATTCGTCAAATGAAAGACTAGTCGTCCGATTGGATGTTTCTGTATTTCCAAGTCAAAATAGATTGAATCCGCCGACAATCGTCCATCATCCGATAATGATGATTCGGGATCCACAGATGTAGAGCTACTGTCCGCCGCGCTGGATTGACCTTCAAGGATCGTTTGGCATGTAAATGTTCTCGATGACGATGAAAAAGGCCGTTGGGATGAAATGACGAATGCTTGGTTCTCCACCAAAAGGAGAACACAAATCAAAAGTACCAAGAGTAAACAAGATTCCATTCTTTTGTCCAACTTATCTTCCTGCAATGAAAATCACACTGATGGCATGTTGTTGTTCTAGATATAGACGAGCTTCGCCGATTTCTCGTTTTTTGCCCCACCAGCCAAAAAGGGATCTTTCTTCTTGTACAGATTTAGCGTTTTCTGGTCCATTCCTTGAAGCGATTCGTACTTTGATAAAACAAGCATCTTCATCATCATCATACTACTACTACTAGACGA
The DNA here is from genome assembly GCA_019693525.1 of Cylindrotheca fusiformis. Lineage (NCBI taxonomy): Eukaryota > Bacillariophyta > Bacillariophyceae > Bacillariales > Bacillariaceae > Cylindrotheca > Cylindrotheca fusiformis. The sequence goes on along the minus strand of JAAMXS010000818.1, from coordinate 10,755 downwards.
AGAAGAAGAATTTAAATCGAACGTCACGAGAACGTATTGCAAAGTGGCATTGTACAGGTCATTTAGGCGTCGTCTTGTTCTTGTTCAATGTCAGCGGCCATGCGTTTGGCAATTTTACGAGCTTCTTCCATGTTGGATGGCAACACGCGTCGCAACGAAGCATCGGCAGGTAGTGCAAAGGTAAAGTAGAATTGATTGGATAATTTGGCCGACGATTGTACCGGATCAATGACCCAGGCTTCAACTTCCAGTGATACCGTTTGGGTCAATCCATCTTCAAAATTCCGTAAGGTACCCGCATGGTGACTCACGTATAGGACGCGACTGTTGAACTTCAAGAGATCACCGACATTGACCGGCATCCCAAAGGATACCTCATCCACTTCGTAAAAGGTGGGCCGGGTCCCCCCAAAGACGTAGGCCGCGTTGTAGGCCAACTCACAGGCCTGTCGCATCAAGAATCCACCAAAGATCTGCGATGCCAAATTCCGAGTCTGAGGTTGGGCCAATTCGCAATTGTTCAATTCCGTTTGGGACACGAGGATGATATCGGGAGAAGAAATACCGGGCATATTGATGACCGGTCCGGCCTGTTCCATGAGGTCGGCAGCAATGGCCTCCAACTTTTGCATTGCCCTTTGATCCTCCTCTGATGCGGCATGATTCTTGGCTCGTTTTCGGGCTCTCTTTTTGGCCGCCGCTCGTCTCTTTCCGGCCTCAAATTGTTGTTCCTCCAATAGTGTTTCTGTTTTTAAGGGTGGTATTTTCAAGGGGCGTTTCGTTTCTGGATCCGTCGCCACAAAGGTAAAGAAGGCTTCCATCCAATACCGTTCATTGTCGTCTGCCTCATTCCGACATTGCATTCGTATTTCCATTGAACTGGTGCCCACATAGGTCACTTTACCCGTCAATACCAGATCCGTTTCTAACGTGGGAATGCTCGATAAATGAATACGGTCCACACTGGCCGTCACTATCGTCATGGATGGATCCTGAACATGGGCAAAGGCAATATTCCCAGCCAAGGCACTAAGAAAAAGGCAATGGAAGACAGAGGAAGGAAATGAACGATGGATGGTCGTGCAAGGATCGATGCATATATAAACATATCGAACTTACTCCAAATCTTCCAAAATCTTTCCAAATCGAACTTGTCCCCATGGATTTCGATAGGATTCTTTCAAAAATTCATTGGTTGAAAAGGGATAGGAAACACTGGTCGTCGATTGACTGGGAACACGAGGTTCATCATTGTTGTGTGACTTGTTGTTATCGGTACCTGCCGCGGCATTCTTTTTGGCTTCTTGTCGTGCAATCCATAACTGTTGAACGATGGGACTTTTGAAGCGACTAACAAATTTCAGAGAATCCACCAACTCCATTGCCTTTTTGTTTGCAGCTTCATCGACGACATCATTGTCCGTTCCAGAAGTCATCCAGCGTCGCCAATCCTCCTGTTCTTCCTCCCTCCATGGACGACGCAAGGGTGATCCTGGTGGTTGCAGCTGGCTGCTACCAATCATAACCTGTCGCCTGCCCCATTGCGAACCACCAAGCAATCTTCTTGTGATTGTTGTTTTGGAGGATGAGAACATCCTTCGATCCTGCCAATTCTGAATCTAACAATCCGAGTTCTCTCTCTCTATTCGAACGATTTGTTGCTCTTGAAGGATATTGGCAAGAACCCCCAAAAGAGACAAAAGGTGTTGATCTACTATGCACCAGCACCACAAACATCTTGAGTTTTATCTCGTCGCAAATTCTGAAAGATCTCCTATTGTGCAGCACGAACAGTTCTCTGTTCGTGTCCGTTTACCAGCATTGTCCGTGGCATTGTCCCCAAACTGTTCACGGCCTGTTTTTAGAGCGGGTTCAGTACATGTGTTTACTGGGGATTCATATACATTGTTGCGCTAGGATTTATAGAGATATTTAATCAAACTACCTCGTACAGTTTCGGAAACTCGGAAGTCATTGTTGTAGATCAACCGGTACTACGTAGAACAGATACGTACAAACTAGGTACGCACAATCGGTATGCACCTCGGGCTAATAGGTACACAAAGGTTTCGTGGAAACACAGCCGTTTGGACCGAAAGATCTCTGCGAACGAGCTTCCTTTACTTGTTGGTGACGGCATAGTAGTTGCAATCACTTATGAACGAGAACCCTGATCCGCAACCGGGTCGGTGACTTGTTATATAACTACATGCCACTTGAGCCCGGTTTCACGATTGAGGTTTTTGGCCTCTTCTGATCTTGCTAGACGTGGAACGAAACATATATATGGTAAAAAGACATAAAAGTAAGTTGTACGCTTACCTGGTACATTGCTCGTAGATGATTCAGGAAGAAGTTAGGACGAAAATGCGGTGGAGAGAAGGCCGTTTCCGCCTTCTTTCCAGGCATGTTCCAAGAGAATCCGGCACACTTCATTCCACCAACCAAACAGTTCACACCTTCAAAGACAAGAGCAGAGAGAGAGAAAAAAAGGGAGAAGCAGCTTCCCGATCGCTCTTTACCTATTAATATGATAGGAGATAGCAGCAGTAGTAGTAGCAGCAGCGACAGCAGTAGCTGTGGCAATAGCAGGTCTAGACGGCGGCGGTGTGTTCACTTTCCTCAAGAAGAGGAGGACTTGGCCACCGTCCTGTTGACAATAGAATCTGTAGACGACCTGTCACAGGAGCTGAAGAAGGATCTCTGGTTTTCTCGCAGTGATAATCAGTTCTCTCGATCATCCGCTCGCGTGATTGCTAAAGAATCCGAACGCTACGGCCATTCGAAACACTTGGATCATGTTTATTTCTCCACGGTCCGCCAAGAAGCTCAAGACAAGCTGAATCTATGGGCGCTGCATGGATCATCGAGACGAGGCTTGGAACGATGGGCCAACTCTTCTCATGGCAATCTGCGAAAGGAGGATCAATACGTCTACATCAATGGCATCATTCGGGCTCAAACAGAACTGAAACTCAAAGACACTCCACCAGACATTCTCATGGAACGACTCCAAGAGGTAGGAGCGAAGCTGTCTGTCAAATCAAGGTTATTTGCAGAAATGCTGGGAGCTGCAGATGCCCAAGCGGCCCGATGGGAGTTTGGGATCACAGAGGTACGCGAAGCACCTCCTCTGTCACCCCGACAATGCCTGCTGCAAGCTGCAGCAACACCTAGCGCGCCAAAGGGGCGAAAGAATCTTGGACTCGGCTCCTCCAGTGGCCTTGCGTCGCGGAAAACGGCGCCGAGTCGACGATCCTTTCCCAACACGGCTCGTTCCAATAGCCTTGCGAATATAACTTCACCGGGCGGTGGTGGAAGACGAAGAGTTTCTGCCACCAGCATACCACCCCCCGCTACATCAACATCTACAAGAGTAAGTCCAAGAATATCGATACGGACAAGGCCAGCTCGGGTACCAAGAATGGCGTAGTATTACGGACGTGGTCTCTTGATACGTGTGAGAGGCCACGGGTGCTTATTGGGCGTCCAAGAAAGAATGAAGCAGCTCTCTCTCTACTCTGTGCACAAATCCACCTTTATTGTGCCGATGAATAATAATATAGTAGTAGTAGGGGAACCATTCCAAGAGAATGGCAGCGCTTCTGTGGCCTCATTCGTGGAGGGCACTATATCAGATGTTGCTTTCAAATACAGCATTCTACAATGCACACACCACCACTCGCTAAAGTGTGTAAAGGGTATAGTATATCATGAAACAGCACCACAATAAAGAAACTGTAAACTAATTACTGGTTTGTATACACTAAACTATACTGTGCTATCAAAAGTTATTGTTGATTGTGCCATGTAAAAGCATCGTTTTGGTTGAAACAAGGATTCCACTGTTTTCTTGGGCCTACCTTGCAACAACAACCAATTCGTAACCAAGACTCCTGTCAGAAATGTTTGCCAAACTTGTCCTTGAAGGCTACGTGAAAGATCTACATGGAAAGTACTCCACGTTCGACATACCCGAAGAAAAGGAGCAAAAAAATGGCTGGCGCAGAAGCATACTTTTGAATCTCTTTTTCTGTTTAATGGCCGCATACTCCACCCGTTAATAATTATTTCCCCCCCAAAAGTGTTCACAATGCGGGGGACAAAGACCAAAACCTATTTTTAGTCGACCGAGTCGAAACCTTGTCTGCGTCATTCACTCCTCCAAATCCGAAAGTTCAAATCCAAAAACAAAACAACCACAACGACGAGAAAGAAACCACACTGCTTTCCTTCATCCGACTGTTGCCTGTCAGATTATCACCATCATGGAAACAACATTTTTACTATTATTGATGCTAGCTCAGTCCTTGACAACATTGGGCTTTGCTCCCATCATTCGGACGATGGGGACAACGAAATCCTCAACGTTGGCGTTGCCAATGGTACCCAAATTTGATCCGACGCAAGAAAAATGGGTAGCAACCTCACCAGAAGAAGGACCGGAAGCCGGATACGATATATGGGGAAGTCTTTTACGACAGGGTCCCAATCCATTCTTTCAACGATTGTTTCAAGCCGAAGACTACAATCAGGGAGTGCTCAAATTCATGGCAGGGGACAAGGTCGATCGGAATACTGCACAAGCGGAGATGGATGCCTACTTGCAAAATCCAAATGATTGGGCCTGTACGTATAATTGATAAATCCTTTGCTCCAAGCATGTGCGTATTTTTGTTGGACTCACTGTCTTCTTCTTTCTCTAAATACTATTACTTCATAGACAATCGACTCAATGGTTACAATGTCGATTATCTCTCGTTGAATGCCAAAAAGATTGTTCTGACTCTAACTTGGGCTGCCTTTATTCTGACACTATTAGGTCGGGGGTTGTTTTGTGCCATTACAGGAGACTACTACTGGGATATTTTACATTGAGAAGCAGAAACGCAACAACAACCACTGCATATGGTACGAACAATCCTAGCAACAAATCGTTGTTGTATTCCTCTCAAAACGAATTTTTCAGTAGTAGTAAAAGTCATCGAGTTCGATAAAGGGCTCTTCCTAATGTCGTCAACATTTGTCTCCTCTATAGTAGCTACCGTACGTTGGTCGATTTGTGAGCGCTTTGGAGGATGGAACCCAAACTTTCCAACGCGTCTCGTTCCACGGCACCAAGGTTCTCCAATCCTCCCGACGGATCCCGAACCGCTTGCAAAAATGCCGACTCCAGTCGCTTCCGTAGGACCACCAAACCCGATGCGACTGCGGCTTTGCATTTGAAAATGATCCAATCGTCCAAATTCAAAATGGAAAATTCTCCTTTCTCAGCATCATCCTCCTTCACAGGACGCACCGTAAGGGAAGTTCCACAAAGTAACAAAAGGGGCAAGGGGGATGCCAAGTGTGTTGTTTGTGACAATGTGAAAAAATTCGACCCTCTGATTGGGTTGTAAGAAGATCATGGGGTTAGATCTTGGACGATATCAAAACAGAAACACCACCGTAGCTACTACTTACTGTACCATTTCGCCGAAACAGACGAATTCAACTTCGCCTTCGGGAATTTGGCACTTGGCATTCATTGGCTAGCAAAAGAAGAGAAAAAGGGTAAGCGAAAACCACCAAGAGTCATAAACCTACCATCCCAAACGACTTCACTTACTTGACCTTTCACTGCGTTGACACTGCTTACATGAATCTTTGCTTTTCGGTTTGTCATGGTCGAGAAATTGACTTCCCCCTGTTTCCGTGTAGCTACATTGGGATACAAACCAGCGGACAAAGCTGCTTCCCACAGAGCCTGATCCCTGTCATGGCGATTCTGAGATCCTTTGTGAGTCATTGGGCTTGGAAAACTCAAGGAGTCTAGCTCTCGCGTCAAGTTCCGTCGAAGATCAGAAATCTAGAATACGGTTGTGAGTCAAGTCGAGAAAATAAGGGAATTCTCTTGGAAAAACATCAAGAAATAACGCACCATATGCAAGGTAGAAGGGCTCAAGTAATTGCGTCGGCAAAAATCTCTGTACAGCCCCTCTGACTTTTTCTTCAACTGATCGTGCTTGAACAGCGCATTCAAAACGGTAACTTGATCGCTTTCCGAATTCTGAGACAGCGCTACTTGACTTTTCTCCGCTTCTCTTCTCATGTTCGGAGGAGGCAAAATAAATGGACTCTTGTAGCTCATGGCAACAGCCATGTGTGCAGCTGTTCTGGCACACCCCAACAAATACGACCAGATTACCATCTTGCCGACACGGGGCTCGAGACTAAGTACAGAAAGACACTGTCCCAAGTCCGTCAAATTGTTCGTTTCTGGGACCATAGCACCAAGGTCGACTAGAAGTTCAATGGCATTTGACACGGATTTCTCGTGGGGCGGGGTGATTGCTTTGCCCAGGAACGCAGGTATGCCATCAGGATCTTCTGGACCACCAGGAGCCAAACCTAACTTCTTTGCCATCAAACACATTTCCTCCTGTGACGAAAACAAACTTTGTTAGGTCGTTGGACAAAACATACGGTCATTTCCACGAGTAAGGCAACGCACCAATGGAGTCCTCAAGAGCTCACTTTCCACAAAATCTCGCATGAAACCATGCCGCCTTCTAGAGAACAAATGAAAACAAACTCCAGCTTTTGTTCGGCCAGCTCTGCCCTTGCGTTGCTTCGCCGAAGCTTTGCTGATCCATGTGGGCTGAAGTGTGCTTGTCTTCAAATGTGGATCATAATTCTTTTCTTTGGATCGCCCAGTGTCTACCACAAATGCAACGTCGTCAATAGTCAAGGAGGTTTCAGCGATATTCGTGGCCAAAACAATCTTTCTGACACCTGGAGGAGGACGCTGTAGCACCATGCGTTGGCTGCTACTGGGAATTCCAGAATGAAGAGGCAAGACTAAGAACTTTGATCGGTTTTGAAAAGGTGGAGTGGATTCAAGCAACGATGCAAATTCTGAAATCTCATGCCAACCAGGCAGAAAAACAAGAACAGCGCCGTCGCCATGGGAAGACTTGTTGATATAATGAAGGACTTCCAATAGTAGTAGAGTGTCGATGGTTTCATCGTCGTGCATGAGCTGGTATTGGTCCAAGAGTTTGTCTTCGAGACTCTGGTCGTGTGCCGGGCCCCCTTCGAAAACTCCTTCTCCATCCCACTTTTCAATACCGTGAACAGAATCATCAGTGGCACTACTCTTTGCTCTAGAATCACCCGGGAAATCTAGGCTATACCCTTCAAGTGTCGGAACAGCATTAACATCATAGTCTCCAAAGTCCTGAACATCGTTGGGAAGTACAACATCATCACCACCATCGAGAGAGGCTGCATCACTTTCGGTTGTGGTGCCAGTGCATATTGCAACATGAGCTCCAAGTTCAACATGATTCGAAAAAGTCTCGCCACACATGACACAGTGGAAGGAGTTCTGTGCCGGATCGACTGTAGGCTTATTCATCATTTTCGCCAGTTCGATCTCTAGTTCGTCCATCGACATGGGACCATCGTCCGTTCGAGGAGAAGCAGGTTCAATGTACTCTGTCATTTGAAGCACATGTTCCAAGAAAAACTCTTGAACAGGAAATGTCCTTCCTTCAATTTCAATCCGGGCAGGTGGGTGCTCCTTGTAGAAGGGGTGATCACAATCGGTGAAATAGTTGACAAGAACCTCGGTCTGTAGAGTAGCGCTCATCAGGACTAGGCGCAAGTCAGGTCGGACGGGCAAAAGGTCTCTGATAGTAATTAGCAAGAATTCCGTATACTTATCACGTTCATGCACCTCGTCAATAATGATATGCGTGTACTCGGATAATTGTGGGGAACTTTGTAGTTTTCGAAGCAAGACTCCTGGGGTGAGAAATATCAGCTGCGTATCCTTGCTTGCAGCGGAATCAAGTCTGACTTGGTATCCAATGAGGCCCCCAATAGGTTTGTCGAGACATTGTTCTTCGCCAACCCGCTCTGCGATAGAAATAGCACTGATGCGACGGGCTGATACGACAGGTAAGAATTTGCTGCCCAAGGATATAACTTCTCGCAATTCATTCACTTACGCTGGGTAACGACAATATTGGCCGTGGGATTTGCATCTAACAGAAACTGTGGGCATTGAGTACTCTTTCCGCATCCAGTTTCGCCTTGAATAACAGTTACTGGGTTTGCTGAAACGATCGACACAATTTCTTCTTGCCGGGAATAAGCCGGGAGTTTGGATCTGTTTTTCAAAGATTTCGCGTATTTAGGACTGGATCTCTTTTGTAATTGGTAGGCGGCGTGTTGAGACTTTCGACGTTCAAGATCTACATGCTTTTCATATGTTCGAAAGAGCTGCGCTTCGTTTGCACTTCCAAGACCAAGCATGCTCAGGGTAGCCGCCACAGCTCTATCGGAGTTGTTCCCTTGCATAACCGCTTCGACCAAAGATGCCCCAGTTTCTCTAGACTCTAATACCTCTTGACGCGACGGTGGGAACTTCTTCGTATGTCGCTTCAAGGATGCGATCCCATTCTTCCCAATACTTAGAACTGGCATAAATTCGTCGTCGCCCGTTGACTTTTTCACTTCACCCCTTTTGCTTATTGCAATTCTACGGTTGTCTCCTTTCCCACTTGACTTCGATACCAACCCGAGTCGACCAGCAAGCTCATGAACAAATTTCCTCTCTGTATTCGTCAAATCACTGGGAAGCTCCAAACGGGTGTCGTCGCTTTCTCGCAGTTCCATCAATATCTTTGTGAAACGAATTCTATCGGCTTCGGAAACCGTATGCACTAGTAGCAGGAAGGCAACAAGTTAGTCATAAAATACAGGTGAAAACCTGAAGTGTAGACGAAACCCACCTTCGGCACCCTTTTCTCCGTTCAGTTTTTGAGGTATTTGCGGTTTCGGCAGTGAATCTCTGGGCTTGTTCGTTCTCCCACCGTCTCGCTGCCGATCATTGATACTCTTTCCCATGGATGTACTGTTGCCGTTACTATAACCTCGCCCTTGTCCCTGACTATCACCTTCCTCCCTTCCTCTTCCACCCCTGCCCCTGCCTCGGCCTCTTCCGCGGCCCCTGCCTCGGCCACGGCCCCAACCTCGTCCTTGGCCTCGTCCCTGTTGTTCCGGCATCAGGCAGAGTTCAAAGAACTGTTTGTGCTTGCCTTTAATCGATATCTCTCAGTATCTGAGAGGAAGAGGAATCAAAGTTGAGTCATCCGTTGGTATGAGGTTCTGTATTATCGACTATTTCAGGTTGCTCAACGTTTTCAACCACAGGAGATGCATTTCTTGGTTATGCTCATTTCCTTTCGTCCAACCTGCCACCGATGAGTCTTGGCGAACCATCAAAATTGAATATCCGCCAGTTTTAAGACAAACGCTGGTCCCAGTTTTTACTGGGTGCTCTTCATCAATTAATTTATGTACTCATACTTACCTTAAACAAGCACGCAGACGATCAAGCAGGTCTGTGGCTGTGAGGAGGAGCTGGTCCATACACGGAATGCAATACTTCCAGGCTGTACGTGATCCCTCACCACTTAGTGCATCAGCGCTAAGTCTGTTTATAATTTTTAACAAGGTGTGATGGCGCTTGCGCCTCATGCCGCCCCCCCCCAAACAAACCCTCTCCAAAACGGAAGGTGCACTTACTTTTTACCACCACCCTTGCCCCTATTTTAGATTCATAGTCTGGAGTAGACGTCATAGCCAAACATTCAATCCTTGCATTTCATGGTCGCTTCATACATAGTTGATCTGCAATCTACAGAAATCTATAGTTTAAACAGTACTGCTCGATCAATTACCTAGCTCTTGCAAAACAAAGTTGGTCCCGCAGATATCATCTCAAAAAGTTGATTGATTCTCCTTGAATCTCGGCCAGATTTATTATCATCTGAATACGCAATCCTTGCCAAAACCAACGGATACAAGCGAACATCTACATTCAAAGCTTCCAGGGCAATTGGGTTTGCCACAATCAGACTCTCAATCAAAGTGCACCATGGAATAGTTGGAAACCTTTGCAATACAATTTGCAGCGCGACTTGCCCTGCTGAGTTCATTCGACGCGCTGCAGTGGGCATGGGTAACAGCACGTCCAGGATACTTGATGGATTGGAAAGGGCAGCCGCTGTGTGGAGAGGAAGATTGCCATCAACCTCATTTGGGATGCCCAATTCATCCACATGAAGGAGTATAGCAAACTCCAACAATGCGGGTGGGCAGGACGACTGAATGGCAATAAAGGAATGAAGTATTCCATTAGTTTTCTCGTCGTCTTTTATCAATGGCCGTTGCAAGGATTCGGCGAGGACCAAGAGTTTCACTTTTTTCCAAAGTTCCGAACCTCCCAGGCGTTCCAGTGCCAACGTATCACTCGGTGACAAATAGTCGGTATCTCTCTGCCGCTGCCGAATACAACGCAGTTGGTCCAATGAGCTGTGGAAGGATTTGAGGTTTTTGCTGGCGTTCAACAGTTGCACTGGAGTCCGACAGAACACCCTGTCGATTCGCCGTACTGAACTTACACTCGTTTCCAAGACGATTCGAATGCATTCTACATGACAACCATAGCGACATAGCATATGAAGTGGATACCATCCAGCGTCATTTGCAAGATTAATTCCATCGGGGTAAGCCTGGATCAGAGCTTCCACTATCTGAGGCGAAGCTCGCGCCGTACAGGCCATATGCAGTGGCAGACAACCATCAGCATTCCGCACACTGGCATGTTCGGGGAAAAGGTCGAGTATTTCTACCAGCACATAGATGGGAACTGGATATGTGGATTCAAATACATCGTGCAGCAACGTGTTTCCCGATGGGTGG